>JAOQMP010000004.1:2181732-2193807 GCA_027563575.1 Erythroxylum pedicellare
GCATATACAAAAATTGCCATTCATATATATATAGAGGCCATAACATGCATGCTCGTGCCGAGATAAGTTTACACACTCATAACCCGTTTCGATTTACTATTTCACCCTTCCCATCGGTGATGGGATGTTACAGACTTGATGGAAGAAAGTTTGTAACTGTTGTCAATGACCAGTAATTGAAATCAAAGCACTCACAATTTGCTTATTATCAAGTCTTAATTTTATCAATTTTTACATAGGATAATATAATTTGGTATGTTAGGTTGGTTCCGACTGGACCAACTTCAAGAAATATGACTTCGTAATTTAAGCAAAAAATTGAACCAAAGGGTTATGTGTGGAAGAATTTATTTGACACTACAAAGCAATTTTACTTTCAGGAGTTTAAGGTACAAATAATAGTTATTTTCTTGTTACATTGCTTTATATTCACAATGTTCTTAAAAATTTTAACATTTTGTTTTTTTTCCCTTCTTATTTTAGAAAGAATTTTACTGGGATTCTTGTTTCGACGCCAACATGTATAAAGTGTGGGAAAAAAAAGCTCGAATACGTTATCGCGACTTAAATAATGCGATACGCAAGGTTGGTGCACGACCGCGTTATATTTCAAAGAAAATTTGGACTCGTTGGACCGAGTATTGGACATCAACTACGGCAATGTCCATATCAGAGCGTAATTCGGCCAACAGACGTGGAAGCCCGGGAGGTGCGAGTCTTCTAGTGTATACGGGAGGCTCCATTACCCACTACGAGCATGAACATAGATTAGTAAGTATCTAAACTTCACACCTATTTTGCATATATTTTGCTTCGCTTTATTGAACATAGTGATTATGATATAAATGTCTGGTGCCATATATGGCTGTGTGAAGTTGTTTTCTTTGTTGAACAGGGGGCAAATATCATAGATATAGAGGAAACTCTGCCGAAATTTTTTTAAATTCTAGTTCACATCTGACAATTTAGGTTATACATGTAGGAAAAGTCATTGGGCACCAAGCCTACACCTATCCAGCTATTTTTGCACACCCACACGAAGAAACATGATGGTGTCAGCTTCATCAACACTCGATGTAGAGAGCTGAATGTAAGTAAAATTAATACATTTTTTTAATTTCTTAACAATTATACCTTAATTACTAATGTAAAGATTGCTTCCTAATAGGACCAAATACAACAAAGTATTCAGCGACAGTCTCAGGAGGAACAACCTGTAGACGAGACTCAGACATATCTTGATGTCGTGGGTGGTAGGGACCGTCGTGGAAGAATATTCGGCCTAGGTTCATATGCAGACACGATCTATTCGCGCTCTTCCCTGTCCAGTACAACAGCATCTGCTCGGCCATCGCAAAGTAATGAAGTATCCGAGCTTTGGGCCACAGTGAACACATTGAGGGAGCAGCTAGTTAATCAACGTACGGAGCATATGGAGGAGATAGCTAAGGTGAGAGAAGAGATGAGTCTGAAGATGAGTGAGAAGATGAGGGAGGAGCTGGAGCAGGTATCAAAGATCAAAGAGTCGTTGGAGCAGATGGAGCAGGCAGCTAAGATGAGAGAGGAGATGGAGCGGCTTGCTAAGATGAGAGCGGAGGTGGAGCAGATGACTAAGATGAGAGAGCAAATGGAGCAGATGGCTCAGCTTAGGCAGGAGATGGAACAGTTAAAGAGGGGGGTTAACAGTTCAGAGCATCCACGATCACCACGACATTAGCTTATCCTTGTCATTTGTTTTTAATTAAAAAACATAAGATTTGTTCTTTGTTATGTTTTAATTATTAAATTAAATACTTTATAAGTTATATTATTAATTAATTTTCACATTCATCAAATTATATATACACATTAATATGTCATGAACAAATAATACAACGTAATACAAATCAATAAATTATATATATATAATATAACATTGTTATAACAATAACACAACAAGGGAGTTAAAAAAAAACTCAGTTCTTACGGACGGAAATATATTCCGTCGAAAATGTTGAAGAGATTTACCAAAAAAACTTAGTTCTTACGGACGGAAATATATTCCGTCGAAAATGTTGAAGAGATTTACCGACGGTAAATTCAGCCGTCGAAAAATTGGTTGAGGTTACCTTCGGATCACCGACAGAAATTAGTCCATTGCTAAATTTCACCGTCGGTATCTCACTTGATCTATTCCGTCCTTAAATTGATTTTGACAACAAGTTACTGTCGTTAATATCGTCGATAAAATACCGACGGAATTGGATGGTCTGTAATTTTAACTATGGCACCTTTAGCGACCGATTTCTGGGGAACCAATTATGTCGGTGATGAAATTTACCGACGGAAAGGCCTCATTTCCAGACGGAATTTTCCGTCGGTAAATTGATTATTTCTTATAGTGTGTAACAACGAAAACTTTATTAATTAATTAGTAAACTAATTAACTTTTACAAATTAAAATAAATAAATTAATTTTATTTAATATTTTTAATTAAAGTTTAAATTTGTCATAAATAAGGATAATTTTTTAAAATTATTTTTCATATTCTTTAATTTTATTCCATTTTAAAGCAATTTCATAATAATGTAATACTAATTGATCAATATTTTAATCCTCAAATCTACTGTAATACCAGTTTAACTTCCAATCTGGTTTTGAAAACATTGATAAAAATAAACGATAGTTGAAAAAAATTGTGATTCATTTATCATAATTGAAAAGCGTAGAAGGTAATAGTTTCGCAAACTTTCCAATTTTACCGTAGACATCTCTAGCATAAATAAAAACAAAAGCAATAAAAAACGAAATAATAAAAAGCAACAGAAATTTAGTAATGCAGTTCGACACACTTTGCCTACATCTACAGGGTCATTATCCAGCTTAATACTTTCACGAAAGTACAATAAATTTACCTAAGACTTTATTGAGCCGACACTACTCAATCCTTAATACTATCTCCCAACCTCATTTCTTGTGAAAGAATTTCATACCCAATAACACGACTGACTCGTGTTAATCTCGTCAAAAGATTTTTTTAAACAATTTTTAATTAAAAGACAATTAATAAAAATAACTTAAGTGATTAAAATAAGTAGAAACAAAAACGATAATACTTGAGATAGAGAGAAACAACTTTTTGATAAATTTAACTCTTTTCAAAACCAATCTAAAATTTATTCAATAATTAAATTGTTGTAGTTAGTTGCTATAGTTTTTCAATCTTATTTTCAATAGTAAATCTTAAAAAGAAGCCACTCAAAACCACATTTCATAAAATCAAAAAATAGCAACAAAATGCCCCTCACGGGGTAGCCTAGCGGTAAAAAGGGGGAGAGGATTGTGTGAAGATTGTAGATTCGAGCCTTGGGAGAAACAGCCTTTGTTTAAGATGATGTGATCCTCTTAGTGGTGGCCCATCTTTCGAAACAGGTATCTCTGATACTATCTAAGATCAGACCTAGATTTACCTATTTATAAGTACGAGTGAGTGGCTCGTAAATTCCAAAATAGTCGAGCAAAGTCCACAACCTGAGTTATCCAAAAAAAATAAAAAAACACGAAAATGACACAAAATTTGGGCTCAGCGGTGTCAAGTGACAACCCATGTTTACTCTTTCTAACATCCCTACCAATAGCAGGAAAGAAGCTTCGCTCGTCGAAAGCAACAAGGCAATCAAGTCGTCACCATCATTCACATTTCAACAAGCAAGTCTAGCTAATCTAGCACAAACAGGAGAGAGAAGAAGAACAGAGTAACTTAAGGTTCAAGTTGGTACTTCTGGCCCTATGACTTGGCAATCAGTTTCGATTTTGATGTTAACACGAAAATTCTAACAATACTCCCTTCACCTCAGCCACACACACATTATTCACACCATATCTTATGGATTAGTTATCATTTTCTAATTAATATCTTATACGTTCAACTAATAATAAATATGTCAAAACAAAATAAGAAGGTACGCTTTCAATCAGCAATTGTTTAAGTAATTCATAGTTTTACAACGTCCAAGTTACGTAATACACTCTATCGGGTTGTTCAATTCGGTAGCGTTTACTTATATAAATAACTCTAGTTGACTTGGTTGTGATGTATTCCATTTTCTTGCCTACATTAACTTATGACCTAATCAAGGAGTCTTAAGTTTAATTACCTTACCCTTCCCTACCCAATCGCTGACCTTTTTGGTCGATGGTTTATCTCTAATGAAAATGTTAAATTCCGATAAAGAAAATTCTAATTTTGGGATTAATTAATATGAAAATTTCAGAATAATAAATATTTAATTACGAAATCAAGAACAATTCACAAACATTAATAATGACTAATTATTAATAAATTTTAGTTACTTTAAATTATGTTAATTATTTATTTTAGTTCACGTATACTATAATATATTTGTATTACGTTTATTATTAAATAATTATTGATAATTTTATAATTTTCTTGAATTACAATGAGAAAATTTTAATTAAGGGTATGCATATTATTAAATATTGATGCAAGTAAATCAAAATATGTTAGTTTTATTTAAATTCAAAATTTTATATTTAAATATGATTATAAACTGAACTCGATTTATTGACATTCCTAATCGCAAAGATGATCAACTCGAATCCGATTTATTGATTTTATGTGGCCCAACTGTACTATTTTTGCCATTGGTTTGTATTTTTGCCTTTCCTTATCTTTAAACATTAATCAATTCATGTACTGATTGGTACGTAATGCCCTTGATTTTATCGTGGGCGGCTGGCGTCTAATTTTATTTTTAAAAAATGAAAATTATTATTTCATAACAATATTCCACGTGGTACGGGTCCATGTCAATGTTTTTGACTTTTCTACTCTCAGCAATAGAATAGTGCCAAATGAGTCGGTTGGCCTTTATTCCGGGTAGGGACGACCAATCGGAGGCATGGAATCACATGGACCCACAGAAGGATTATTGCTTGATTAATTTCAAGTTAAATGATTAAATTAAATTAAATTATTAATAATTTAATCATTTTTAATTAAAGTAATATCACTTTAATATAACCTAATCATTATATCAAAGATATTTTATAATATTATTTTAAATTTTGTCTTTTTAAACCTTTTTAACTTAATTTTAACTCAAATTTTCCATTATTTAATTTTTAAAAATGTTTTATTATATAATATGATTAGATTAGGTATACATCTAAGTACTATACATTCAAGTGTATTAATTTTGGTTAAAATAATTTTATAAAAGATTAATAAAAGCTATATTTGAAAAGAGTTTTAAATATCTTGATTCAAACAACAACTAACAATATCGACATAATATAATATATCTCAGTTTACAAGGCTCTTCGCTTTGTGAGGGTAAGAAGAAGGTCACTAAACCTGTAATTTTTGACTAATTTTATGCCATAACAACTGGTTGGAATACCTTGTTTTAGATAGGGGATTCCAATTCTGTAGTACTTAATTTTATCAACATATTTGTATAAATCTCACATAAATATACGGATGAGATTAATAAAATAAGGTAAGAATCGGTTAACCGAACCCTTAAGAACACAATCTTTGAAACCCAAAAAGAGAGAAAATAACTAATTATTAGTAACTTAAAATTCTAAATTAAAAAATAAAGATAATAGCATAACAAACCGAATACACCAATCAGAAAGTGTAACTCATTGAAACGTGGCATACTGGACAAGCGAGTAAAAGGACGATACGAATATTCAACGTAAGACCACGAAACATCAGTTTCGTGGAAACACAAAAATACTGCTTGCCTGGTAGCCAACAAGAAAACAAACACAAACCTCCAACAGAGTGGACGCAATCCTTGCTTCGTCAATGAGTATATCGTGAATTTTAACTCGTCTTCATCTCATCCATCTCTTTGTCTTCCAAGCCAAGAAACAAAAACGATCCATATTCTCTGTTCATCAAGGTCTCTGTTCATCAAACTCGAGGTGAAAGGTGAGCTTTTGAGCTTGAGGATGGTTTTTTTTTTTTTTCATTTCATGCCTTTATTTCCCTTTGATTTTTAGTTTTTGATCGGGTTTTGATTCCTTGGGGTGTTAATAGTCACCTTCATGCTTTATCCTCCTTTTATCGCTTCAAGAAATTTAAAGAAAAGTCCGGTTCGGTTATATATAGAAGAACAGAGTCAAAGCTTTGATCAGATGAATATGGGTTTTGGAGTACTATTCTGTTGTTGTGAAGGTTAGGTGTTTAATGTTATGTTGGATAGGCAATGAAAGTTTTGTCTGGTTCTGAATTAATGGAGGCGTCGGTAGAGATTGTGTGCTAATGAATTCTTATAAAAACTGAAGGATCTTTCAGATTATTGACTTCTTTTTCCCTGATCAGATATATGGATGTTTTAATTTCCCTGAATTTGTTACACCTGACATGTATTAGTAATCCAACTGTTAATTCCTCCAATTTCAGGTACTATTTTGCTTCCTGGGAATTCTTAGAACTGCCATTTCACAAGTTCTTTGTCAAGGGTGTTGAAGAAACAGGATGAGTAATCTTCAGGTGGGAGTGGAGGTTGTAAGTGCTCACGACCTTATGCCTAAAGATGGGCAGGGTTCAGCCAATGCTTTTGTGGAGCTCCATTTTGATCATCAGAAATTTCGCACTACCACCAAAGAAAAAGATCTCAATCCTGTTTGGAACGAGAACTTCTATTTCAACATTTCCGATCCAAGAAACTTGTCCAACCTTACACTTGATGCCTATGTTTATAACCATAATAAGGAGAACAACTCCAGAACTTTTTTGGGAAAAGTTTGTCTCACAGGAACATCATTTGTTCCTTACTCTGATGCTGTTGTGTTGTATTTCCCTTTGGAGAAACGTCGGATTTTTTCTCGTGTCAGAGGAGAACTTGGTTTGAAGGTGTTTGTTACTGATGATCCTTCCATAAGATCATCAAACCCTCTTCCTGCAATGGAACCTTCTGTATTTTCTGATTCACGGTCAATTCAATCACAAGCACCAGAGATGCAGATTCCGGATTCAATCTCAAATGCATTCTCCAATGACAGAGGTGAGTCGAGACGCACATTTCGCCGCCTCCCGAACTCAAGTAAATCGCAGGCAAAGCAGGCTACACCAGTTGCAGAACCTCAACAATTTGTTGACTTGGATACTGCTACTAATGAGATGAGAGCTGAACCTCCAGCACCTCGTACTGTCAGGATGTACTCAGGTTCATCTCAACCAGCTGATTACGCGCTTAAAGAGACAAGTCCTTTCCTTGGAGCAGGGCAAGTTGTTGGAGGCCGAATTATACCTGGAGATCGACCGGTCAGCACTTATGATCTTGTTGAACAGATGAAGTACCTTTTCGTGCGAGTGGTGAGAGCCAGAGACCTTCCTTCTAAGGATGTGACTGGAAGCCTCGATCCATATGTGGAAGTAAGAGTTGGAAACTATAAAGGAATTACAAAACACTTTGAGAAGGACCAAAACCCTGAGTGGAATGAGGTGTTTGCCTTTGCAAGGGAGAGGCTTCAGTCATCTGTGCTTGAAGTGGTGGTAATGGATAAGGATATGGTTAAGGACGATTTTGTTGGTATTTTGAGGTTTGACATGAATGGGATACCCACTCGCGTGCCTCCTGATAGTCCATTGGCTCCAGAATGGTATCGACTTGAGTCCAGGAAAGGGGATAAAACAAAAGGGGAACTCATGCTTGCTCTCTGGTATGGTACACAGGCTGATGAGGCATACCCAAATGCCTGGCTTTCAGATGCAGTTACTCCTGATAGTTCATCTACTGTCTCTTCACAGTACAGGTCAAAAGTTTATCACTCTCCTAGACTCTGGTATGTCCGTGTTAGAGTTATTGAAGCACAAGACCTGGTTTTATCAGACAAGAACAGATTTCCAGAAGCTTATGTTAAAGTACAGATTGGTAGCCAGGTTCTAAAGACAAGGATGGCTCAAAGTCGGACAACGAATGCATTCTGGAATGAAGAGTTAATGTTTGTTGCTGCTGAACCATTTGAAGAACATCTAATCCTTTCAGTTGAAGATCGCATTGGTCCCAACAATGATGAAAGTATTGGCAAGGTTGTTATACCCTTAAATTCTGCTCCAAGACGAGCCGATGATCGAATGGTTCCAAGCCGGTGGTTCAACCTCGAAAAGTCGATCTCAGCCGCCTTAGACGACAAACAAGCAAAGAAAGACAAGTTTTCTAGTAGGCTTCACCTATGTGTCATACTTGATGGAGGATACCATGTGCTTGATGAGGCAACACACTACAGCAGTGATCTTCGACCAACAGCGAAACAACTATGGAAGCCGTCAATTGGTGTACTGGAGTTAGGAATTCTAAATGCAGATGGTCTCCATCCAATGAAAACAAGAGAGGGAAAGGGTACATCGGATACATACTGTGTTGCCAAGTATGGCCATAAATGGGTTAGAACTAGAACCATAATCAACAGCCTCAGTCCAAAATACAATGAGCAGTATACTTGGGAGGTCTATGATCCTGCAACAGTTCTAACTGTAGGTGTTTTCGATAACAAACAGATAGATGATTCAAATGGAAACATCAGAGACTCGAAGGTCGGAAAGGTTCGGATACGACTCTCGACCCTCGAAACAGGCCATGTTTACACACACTCCTATCCTCTGCTAGATCTTCATCCCTCTGGTGTGAAAAAGATGGGTGAGCTTCATTTGGCAATTCGATTTTCATGTACCTCATTCGCAGACTTGATGTATCTATACTCAAAACCCCTTTTGCCCAAGATGCACTACATAAGGCCATTGAGTGTCATCCAACAGGATCAATTACGGATCCAAGCAGTGAGTATAGTTGCAGCTAGGCTTAGCAGGGCAGAGCCTCCTCTTAGAAGAGAAGTTGTAGAGTACATGTCTGATGCACACTCTCATCTATGGAGCATGAGGCGTAGCAAAGCTAACTTCTTCAGGTTGATGACAGTGTTTTCAAGCATTTTCGCAGTTGGAAGATGGTTTGGTGATGTCTGCATGTGGAAAAACCCGATCACAACAGTCTTAGTTCACGTCCTCTTTGTAATGCTAGTCTGTTTCCCGGAGCTGATCTTGCCAACAGTGTTTTTGTACATGTTCCTGATCGGACTATGGAACTACCGTTTCCGAGCAAGATACCCTCCTTACATGAACACAAGAATTTCCTACGCAGACGCAGTACACCCTGATGAGCTTGACGAGGAATTCGACACATTTCCTACGACGAGAAGCTCGGGGATAATCAGGATGAGGTATGACAGGTTAAGGAGCGTTGCGGGGAGGATTCAGACGGTGGTAGGAGATGTGGCTACGCAAGGAGAGCGAGTCCAGGCACTTCTAAGTTGGCGTGACCCCCGAGCCACAATCATGTTCGTCAGCTTCTGTTTAGTGGCTGCAGTGGTGTTGTACGCAACCCCTGTTCAGGTGCTTGCTGTTATGGGTGGCTTCTACTTCATGAGACATCCCAGGTTCCGACATCGGACTCCATCAGCACCCATCAATTTCTTCCGCCGTCTTCCTGCTAGAACAGACAGCATGTTGTGAATGAAGAATTCTTTTGCTAGAATCTCTCCTGGTAGTGTGTCATGTTTTGTGATTTTGTTCAAAATGGTGCTTGTAAATCTTTGTTCTATATCATTTTCCTTTTGTTTCCAGTGTATACGCCATTGAAACGGGCTGAAGTTCATGCGTTCAATTTTTAATCTAAGGAAGACATGATTTTTCATAATCCAAAGCAAGTAAATCACTCGCGGAACCAACAAAAATGTAAAATACAACAAGAACACTGTAGAAAAAAGAAGAATATGTTGAATTGTATATATTCAATTGTAAGAAGTAATACAATGTATATGTATATGTAGCGTATGAATGAGCTGGAAAGTATTTGAATCTAGTTTGTTACATTATAATCTAAACAACTTTTTTTTAACGACTCATAACACATTTGCAACTAATTGTAATAGCTCCTTAACAATGACTATTTTTTCTTTCACTGACGATGATTGCAAGCATTCCTATAGCCACGCCTGAAACTAACACCCCGTCATTTTCTTTCACTGACGATGATTGCAAGCATTCCTATAGCCACGCCTGAAACTAACACCCCCTCTCTAAGATGAAGTACATTAAAATAACTTCATCTTGGCTAATGCTGAATGCATTTGTGCAAAAGTTAAAGGCTTGGTAAGTAAATCAGCAATCTGACTAGAGGAAGAAACAAAAGGTGTGTTGATAAAACCTGAAACCAAGTGTTCCCTTATAACGTGACACTTAATATCGACATGTTTCATACATTCGTGAAAAACAAGATTGGTTGCTATGTGAATAGCAGCTTAATTATCGCAGAACAAGGGTATAGGCAGGGTAGGATTAAGTTTGAATTCACCAAGAAGATATGTCAACCATTTTAATTCACAGGAGGTTGTAGCCATAGCACGGTATTCATCCTCTGCTGAACTTTTGCTAACATTATTTTGCTTTTTTGATTTCCATGAAACTAGTGACGATCCAAGAAATACACAATATCCTGTCATTGATCGTTGAGTGATTTTGCACCTCCCCCAATCGAAGTCATAGTAGGCTTGCAAATTAAAGTCATTATCAGCTGCATAAAACAACCCCATAGTATCAGTACCTTTCAAGTATTTAACAATGTGCAAGGCTGTATCCGTCTGAATTCTTGTGGGGGGTATTCATATGTTGACTTAATTGTTGAGTCAAAAGATATATCAGGCCTTGTAAAGCCTAGATACAACAACTTACCCATTAACCTTCGATAACTATCTGGTTTGTCATACAACTCAAAGTCAGCAGTCAGTTGAACCCCTAAAGGAAAAGGATTCGTAACTGGTTGTGCATTCAATAATCCTGCATTTTGAACCAAGTCACGAATATATTTCATCAGCGAAATTAAAATCCCTTGCTGTGATCTAACCAATTTGATTCCAAAAATGAACTTGGCCTCTCCCATGTCTTTGATAGTAAAACAAGCATCCAACTGTTGTTTCACATTATGAATTAGCTGAATGGAAGTACTTGTAATAAGAATATCATCGACATAGAGAGCTATAAAGTCTATTGATATATTTTTGGTGAAGAGGTAGTAATCATGTATTGATTTCAAAAATCCCATCTACGGAAGCTTGTCAGTAAAGGCTTTATTCCATTGTCGTCCTATCTGCTTCAATCCCTATAGGGACTTTGAAAGCTTACAAACTTGATTCTTATTTGCTTTGGTGTAGCCATCTGAAGGAAGCATGTAAATCTCCTTATTAATTGACCTATGCAAATAAACATTATTGATATCAATCTAATGTGTTGGCCAATGATTTGAAGCTACAATTGATAAAAACATCCTGACTATGTCCACCTTAGTAATAAGGGAAAAACTATCGTGATAATCAATACCAAACTCTTGATCATATCCCCGAGCTACCAACCTGGCCTTGTATCGAGAAACTGATCCATCAGGGGCATATTTAATCTTGAGCACCCATTTAGACGTAATAGCTTTCTTCCCTTTTGGTAGTGAAACTAACTGCCAGGTCTGATTCCTCTCTAAAGCTTCCAACTCCTCCTTCATTGTTTTGATCCAATTTGGATCTTCCTTTGTCTCGTGGTATGTTCTTGGTTCCTGAATCTTTGTAATATTAGCAAGGAAGGCTGAGTGAGCATCTGTGCATTGAAAGGCATCTGTGGAAGCATTAGTATGAATCTGATTAACAACAAAATCAAATAACCAAGTTGGTGGTCTGCTTAAATGTCTTTGCACAACATCTTAGGTGACGGGCTGCTGTGACAAATTTCTTTCAACAGAAGAACTGCTATTTTTTGTTATCTGAGAATTCTCGTGAGATGATTATGAGAATTGTGAAATTTGTTGTGCATCCGTATGAACACATGATCCATAAAGATCACTTTTCTCAGCAGATTTTGAATGTGCTGTCTCTTATTGAGATATATGTAATGGGTCGACATTAAAACTGTTTGGTAAAACAGTGGATAGTTGGAGATCATTCTCATCTTGGTGAGGGTGAGTGTAACCAGTGCCGGCCCTGGGCAGAAGGCAGCAGGGCACCTGCCCAGGGCTCAC
>JAOQMP010000004.1:2199457-2215072 GCA_027563575.1 Erythroxylum pedicellare
AATAAAAATAATTATTTTAATAAAATAAAAAATTTATTGAAAGTATATTAATAAATATTATATAAGAGATTAAAATTAATTTATCTTTAATTTTTATCTAATATGCAATTACCTTTAGTAACAAAAACGTAGCCACATTAACAATCAATTTTGCTATGATGTCGAACTCACATGCCATATTTTCTAATGTCTTATCCTCTTTTAAATTAATTGGATTGGTCTCTCTAATTTTGGCAATTTAACGAGATAAATTATTCTTTTTTTAATTACCTTCGGTTTGATGTACATATGAGACTAACAATTGAGATTGTAAAATAATATCGGAAAGTGAGGCAAATTAATCAAATAATGGGTCAGCCTATCAATTTTTTAAAATAATTTTTAAAATCAAAAGTTTAAAACATTTTTTTCAATTAGTTTTGAACTTCGTTTTGTTTAGAAGAATTGAGATTACCCAAACTCAAACTTAATTAAAAGTATTCCCAATTTTTTTAAAGTTTCATATTTATAGTTTATGCTCTTCGTTTGAGGGCATTAGACAAGGAAAAACAAACTAGTGGATAATAAATTTAATATTTTCAAAAAATATTTAAAGTATTTACTTGAGATGTAGAAATAAATATAATTATGCATATTGGTCGGGTTCGCGTTTCTAACATTTGACTTAGCTAGGGATGTGAATCACCTCGGCCGAGCCTGGGGGCTCCTAGCTAGCCCGGCTTGACCACGGGCTAGGTGGCTAGTGGCTTGTGGCTTGACCTGTGATCGGGTTCGCGTTTCTAATGTTTGACTTAGTTAGGGAAGTGAATGGGTCGAGCCTGGCCCAGCACGACTAGCCTGACCCAACTCAACCACAAGCTAGGTGACCCGTGGCCCGACAGGCCACATGTATATATATATAAACGTAAAAGATGACGTCGTCTTTTAAATTACGATTAGGCCATGGGCAGGCCAACACTTGGCTGGACCTTAGCCGCCAACCACTTTTGGCCTATGACTCGGTCAACTAGAGCCAAAATTAACATCCCTAAACTTAGCCTATTTCATTTTATTATTGTCTTTTCTTGGATAGGAATTACCTAAAAGAGTTATTTTATATTATATTTGCATTTATATAAATATAAATATATTGTAATGTATTCTTTATCTATATCTATTCTGTATATAATAACCAATAAAAATTAGTAAAGAGAAAATTACAAGGACAAAATATATAGAATTTAAAATAAAAATGGAAAACAAAATGTAGAATATTTAAATCTAATATTTTCCAACTTATATTTTGAACTTACCAAAAATTTTAAGTTTATGTCTTAACTACATTTAGATTTTTTCATTTAACAGAACATTCTTAAATTAATTTATTAAATAAGTAAAAGATATACACCTCTTCTATAGTTTAAGAAATTTTAAGGAAAATCTCCTATCTATAAAATTATCAAAATTTTTGATAGTTTTTAGTTTTAAAAAATCCATTTTCTTATATTTTGGTTAAAAATAATGTCGAAATACAAGCAGTATAATCGTTAGACAATGACTAATTAAATGTATGCATGTTAAATTTACCCAACTCTTAAACTCGAATTGAACTAATTACATCTTATTCAAATTGATAATTTATTATAATTATCTTAAAATATTACTTTAAATTGAATTTAATTAGTTCAACTCGAATTCAAGAGTTGAGTTAAATTATTATATTAGTATCATTTGATTATGTTTATGTATGTGTTGAGAGGGAAAGTTCAAAATTAATTTGGGATAAAGCTTTTTATAATATCTAATTATATTCTTGAAAATAGTATAAAGAAAAGAGATAAATGAAAGAAATAGTGCTCATTCTAATAAACTGACCCTTTCAATGCATAAACATAACATCAAATATGAAACCAATCCAAGATCAGACGTAGACTAGACTGTTGCACGTAAGTGCAGTACACTGTAATACCTTCAACCTTGCATAACAATGGCGGAAGTTCATTAATCATCAGACCAGTATATACCCATTTCACCCCTCTGATCTTCAGGCACTCCCAATGCCTCCCAAACTGCCTTAGAAGCATCAACCACATCGTTGGCACAAGGTGGCTGATAGTCATGATCGGAGTCACATCCCATCGTCGAGTCACACTCGTCCACGACTTTGGCTCTCACACTCTTCCCATTTCCATGGATGTTAATATACTTCAAGCACCTGCTCCTGTTATCGAACCAACCTGTTGAAAGCGCCACAACTGGCTCATAGTCTGGATGGTATTGGTTATCGCATTCCGACGGACCACCGCCGTCTCCCCCCTTCTGAAAGCTGTTGAGTGTGAGAGTTGCCTTGGTGTGATCGGAGACAGGCGGTGAGCATTTGTAAATGGGGTAGAGCTTGTTTTGAACACAGCAATCGGAGTCATTCTCTGGGTTACATTGTCCTGGAGGTGGCTTTTTACCTTTTATGTCGCCACTAGGGTTGCATGTTGCAGACTCAACAACTGCAACACTTTGAACAACGAAGAGGAAGATGAATATTATAGCAGAAGCAAGATTCTTCATTCTTCTTCTTCTATTTTGATTCTGCTATTGTATTGTCTGCTCTTTTCTGACATGATTCATGCCCTTTTATAGCCGTCATTAAGCTTCCTCATGTCATTGATATGTAACAGACATGCAAGTTAGTGCCATGTCGTGCTAGTTTTATGATCTTGAAGACTTTGCTCCTGATGTCGTACGCATCAAGAAGTGACAATCCTGACAAATTTACAATCGCCAGAGACCAATTTTTTCCTGTCGAAATAAGAATGGTAGCGGGTCAAACTGAATTAAAATTTTTTAGACTTTTTTAAATATCGAATCAATCAAAATTAATACCTCTAATTTTTAAAATTAATTCTAATTTAGGTTTAATAGTTTTCTCAGGTTGATTAATAATAAAAATTAAAACAAATCATTCTGAAATTAACAAATTAAATTAAGTTTAACTAAATTTATCAAACTTAATAAAATCATCTTTATATTCAAAGCATTAAATTTAAATTTTGATTTAAAATATGAAAATTTTAAAATCCGAATCATATCCAATCCATGATCAAACTTAGACACCGGTGTTTTGGAAACTTCAATATGATTTACAAGTTTAAAACTTAAAAACAATGATGAAAAAAATATAATTAGTTCGGTTGGTTTAATCGTAAAAATTTTGAATTTTTAACTTTTTGTTTCGATTTGCTTTAATAACTATTGTTGTTAAAAATTGATCAGTTTATTAATTAATAGGTTAAATTTTGTAAATTAATAAATTCTTATAAATCAAAATAAATCAATTAATTTTCATTTAACAATCATTTTTAATAAAATTTAAATGTAGATAAGCACAATCTATGTCTTTAAATCACAAAAATTTACTTAGGACTAGCCCTTGAATTTGGGATGGTTGACTCGAATCGATTAAAAAATAATGTAATTTAGATTGTTTGCCCTACACGAGATTGAAACTGGAAGTAATTGATAAAGTTATTTCTTTGTGACTATAAAATAACAATTTTAAATCCCCGAAACATCTTCTTTGTAAAAATATAATGAAAAGGTTACGGACATTATTGAAAACAAATGATACTTTGATGAAGAAATTTCTTATTTCATCATAACTGTAGTATGTACATGGCTGGGGCTTTTATACTAAAACTGAAAACAAAACTATTGGCTATGGTTCTGTTATGTGCAACAGAGAAGGACAGGTGCAGGTGGCAATGCAGAACAGCTTGGAGGTGGCAACGCAGGTCTGTACAATGGTGCAGAAGAGAGACGATGCAGGTATGCTGGAGCAGAAAAAAGGGACAAAGCACGTGGTACTGTTTGGTATTTGGTTTGGTGGGTATGGGTCGGTCATGGGTGATCCATGACCCGTGGGCTAATGAATTTAGGGTTAACGTTTTTTTGTACTCTGAAGTCTCATAATTTAGAATTTGTTGTTCCTTTAACACGCCCCCTTCAAGTCGGAGACCCGAAGAGACGAAGGGATCCGAACTTGGAGATGAGGGTTGCGAACGCTCGTGCGGCTAGGGGTTTTATTAGGAGATCTGCGAGCTGATCTGCGCTTCGCGTGTGCGTGAGATCTAAGAAACCTGAGGTGACTGCGTCGCGTACGAGGTGAAGATCGATCTCCAGGTGCTTGGTTCGCTCATGGAAGACGGGGTTTTTGGAGATGTGGATGGCTGCTTGACTATCGCAAAATAAAGGTATGCTGGTTCGGATTTCTACCCGAAAACACTTTAGCAATTGGACGACCCACCTAAGTTCACAGGTGGTCGAAGCGAGGCTGCGATATTCTGCTTCTGCGGATGATCGACTCACGGTGTTTTGTTTTTTTGTTTTCCAGGAGATGGGCGATTTTCCGAGGAAGACACAGAACTCGGTGAGGGAGCGTCGACTAAAGGCGCAGCTTGCCCAATCCGAATCCGAGTATGCGGTAAGTTGTAGATCTGATGTTGTTGCGTAGAACAGCCCCTGGTTTTGGGTTCCTTTGAGGTATTTTAAAACATGTTTTACTGCCTTCCAATGGTTTTCCCGTGGTGTTTGCATAAACTGACTTAGTTGTTGTGTGGCGTAGGTGAGGTCAGGACGCGTGAAGCTCAAGTATTGAAGCCTCCCCACGATCCTTCTGTACAGTTCTGGGTGTCTGAACAGTTCACCGTCGTCCATGACGAGTTTGCTGCCTGGTGCTATGAGTGTGGCACAGGCCTTACAGTTGAGCAGGTTAGTTTCTTGCAGAACATCTCTTATATATTTGCCTTGACTGAGAAAAGTTCCTTCTGCTGATCTTGTAATTTCGACCCCTAGAAAGAACTTGGCATATCCCAGGTCTTTTATGGTAAATTCACTGTGTAGTGCTTGTTTAATGTGTATCAAGTGTCCCTCATCTGCTCCAGTGATGAGGATATCATCCACATAGATTAGAATGGCTGCAAAGCTGTTGTCCTGGCCCTTGGTGTATAGGCAGTAGTCTGACTCTGATTTGTTAAAGCCTAACCCCTTTAATTTTGTGGTGAGTTATTTATGCCATTGTCTGCCTGCCTGTTTAAGTCCATAAATAGACTTTAATAACCTGCAAACTTCTCCTTCCTTGGCCCTGTTGTAGCCTTGTGGAGGTAACATATAGAGTTCCTCTTCTAGGTGCCCGTGTAGATATGCATCATTGATATCACATTGTAGGATGGGCCATTGTTTGGCTGTGGCTATGGCTAGGAAAATTCTGATGGTAACAATCCTGGCTACGGGGGAGTAGACTTCTGAGTAGTATATCCCTTCTCTTTGGTTGAAGCCCTTAGCTACTAGTCTTGACTTTAGCTTGTCAATAGAGCCATCTGGGTTATACTTCACTCTGTATACCCATTTGGATGCTATGGCCCTTTTTCCCTTGGGTAGCCTTGTCAAAACCCATGTTTGGTTGTCCTCTAAAGCTTTTAACTGCATGTTCATAGAGTCCACCCATTCTGTTGATCTGCATGCAGTCTCATAAGATAAAGGTTCAAATGTAGCACTTACATTACCTATGAAGGCCTTGTAACTTGGACTGAATGTAATGTGGTGTTTGACTTCCTTGTCTTCTTGTGTTCCTGCAGGACCAAGAACTCTCACAGCATCGTTGGAGCAATCAAGGACAGGGGTGGACAGGTGAACCAAGGCTTGGTGCACGTAATCATCAAGGTATTTTGGGGTAGTATGGGTTCTTAGGCTTCTCCTTAAATGATTGGTTGGTGTAGTGTTTTGGCTTGTTGGCTCTTCAGATTGTGATGAATTCTCAATGAATTCTGGTGTGTTTTCAGTCTGTTGCATGCTTGGTGTCCCTGGCATATCACATAATGTTTCGGTGTCATTGTTTGTGATGATGAGAGGGAATAATGGTTGTGGGCTTTTTTCGGGTGTGTTTTGGAAATTGGCATAAGGGAAAGTATTTTCGAGGAAGGTCACATCCCTTGAGTTGAACACATGTTTTGTCTTAAGATCCATAACTCTATAAGCTTTATAATCTGGCATGTATCCAAGAAAAACACACTTCAGGGATCTGGGGTCCAACTTAGTCCTAGTTGGTGTTTTATCTAGAGCAAAACATAGGCACCCAAAAGTTTTTAGATGGTCATAGGTAGGGTTTTTTTTATTCAATCTCTCATAGGGCGTTTCCCATTGTAAGATTTTGGTGGGTATCCTATTTATGAGATAGGTGGCAGTGAGTAAGGCTTCTCCCCAATAATGTTTAGGTAGGCTTGCTTTGAATAATAAAGCCCTAGTTATTTGCAACAAATGTTTGTGTTTTATTTCAACTACCCCATTTTGTTGTGGGATGTACGGGCAACTCTTTTGGTGCACAATTCCCATTTCTGCAAAGTATCTTTTGCACTCACGGTTTATGAACTCTCTCCCATTGTCAGTTTGGATCTTTAGAACTTTCTTCCCATACTGTTTTTCAATGGTTGTGATAAATTGGGTTATGGTAGTTTGGGTTTGGTCTTTATGCTTGAGCAAAAAGGTCCATGTGGCCCTAGAATAGTCATCCACAATGGTTAGAAAGAATTGTGAACCATTTAGGGTAGGTATTCGGTAGGGTCCCCACAAGTCCATGTGTAGGATTTCAAGAGGTCTTAAGGTCTGAATGTTATGCTTAGGAAAAGGTTTTCTGTGTTGTTTTGCCATAGGACATATTTCACATTCGGATAGGTTGTGGTTGAAAAGTTTGATACCATTGATATGCAGTAACTTTTCTTTTGAGATATGCCCTAACCTACTATGCCAGACATCAGGAGGAATTGAAACATTAAAAGCAACATGTTCAGTCCTATAGAACTCCAGTGATGGACCTTTCAGGTTTCCTGAGGGTAGCAGGCTATTTGTAGTTAGCTCATACAGTCCCTTCCTAGCCTTGATTACTGCCACAACACTGTTAGTTCGTAGGTCCTGCAAAAACAGATTGTTGGATATGAATATTGCAGCCACTTCGTTCTGTGTTGTAAGTTTGTTGACAGAAAGTAAATTCCTAAAGAAGCTTAGTATATGTAAGACTTCATTTAGGGTGATTGTGTCACCAATGGTGGTTTGGCATATATGTTCTATTTGTCGCCTTGTGCCATCTGGGAGAGTGACGGGCTCATATAAGTTGTTAACTTCATGCTCATGGCAAGAATTTAAATTGGTAACCATGTGTGATGAGGCACCTGAATCAATTAGCCATGTGCAATCATTCTCTTTATTTTGAGCAATAATGTGATCATTACCTGCGAAATTTGCAAGCCCACTCAGTTTTACCTCTTCTGTAGCCTTTCCTTTGATTGCTTTGAATACCTCTTGTTGTATGAAGTTGGCTAAATCTTGAGGAATTTGACTATTTCTTTCAGTGTACTCATTGGACTCAATTTGTGCATCTGCAGGGGAATCACCAACCATGGCTAGTTTAGCTTTGCTTTTCTGGCCAGTCAGCTCCTTGTACCATTCGAGGACTCCATGGATCTTGAAGCACGTCTCTATGGTATGCCCAGTTTTTCCACACTTTTCGCAGTACTTGTCTTCTTTTTTTGTGAATGCCCTCTTTCCACTGCTGTTGTTGTTTCTGCCTCCTCGCCTAGTGTTAGAATTTGTCTGTCTTACCATCATAGCAACATTCATGTGATTGTCAGTGTTAGCACTTACTGTTTTTTGCCTCTCCACGGTTTGCATCATGGCAAACGCCCTATTCACCATAGGCAGTGGCTCCATCAGCATAACTTGATTCACAACATGTTCATAATCTTCATTTAGGCCCATCAAGAACTGCACCAATCTATGTGTATTTTCCTTGGTATTTATAGCTTTAGCAGCCTCACAAATACATGTGGGTATCGGGCTCAAACTAGCTAGGTCATCCCACAACTTGTTCAATTTGGTATAATACGCGGAAATAGTGAGATTACCTTGTTTGAGGTAACTGATTTCCCTTTCTATATGATACAGGAGTGGTCCGTTAGCCTCCCCGAACCTTTCCCTCAGCTCTTCCCAAAGTTCCCTTGCTGTAGAGAATGACAGGAATGCATCGTCTACCTCCTTGGTCACGGAGTTGAGTATCCAAGACTTGACCATGGAATCTGCCCTCCTCCATCTGGTAAGCAAGTTTCTGTCCTCCATTGGTTGTATGCAAGTTCCATCAATGAAGGATAATTTATCCTTTGCACAGAGAGCAATTATCATTGATTTGCTCCAAGTTAAGTAATTGTTGCCATTGAAGAGAGTTGTGACTAGAATGGCTCCCGGATTTTCAGTATTGGTTATAGAGTATTTTTCTAAATCAAGGTTTTCACTGCTTTCTTCCATGCTTGACATTTTGGTGGGTAGGTATGTAAGGTAAAATGGATCAGCCCTTTAGCTCTTATACCATGAAAACAAATGATCTTTTGATGAAGAAATTTCTTATTTCATCATAACCGTAATATGTACATGGCTGGAGCATTTATATTAAAATTGAAAACAAAACTATTGGTTGTGGTTCTGTCATGTGCAATAGAGAAGGACAGGTGCAAGTGGCAATGCAGAATAGCTTGGAGGTGGCAACGCAGGTCTGCACAGTGGTGCAGAAGAGAGACGATGCAAGTGTGCTGGAGCAGAAAAAAGGGACAAAGCACGTGGTACTATTTGGTATTTGGTTTGGTGGGTATGGGTCGGTCATGAGTGATCCATGACCCGTGGGCTAGTGAATTTAGGGTTAATGTTTTTTTTGTATTCTAGAGTCTCATAATTTAGAATTTGTTGCTCCTTTAACATGCATCGAGTAGCACAGCTTGGATAGTAGAAACTGTGTTCTCGAGCTTCTTAAGCTCATCGTTGACACCCCACCAAATTCCAATCTGTTTTAGTGCTCCTGAGCCCAGTGCCCAGTATCTTTATGATTTCGGTTGCAAATATCATTGAGTATGGCTTCTGCCATTTTCCTCTGCAGTACCAACAGAAACAAAACAAGGACAGAAACAACAAGAAAAAAGGAGATGTATAACAATATAAACGATTAAATTAGCAAGAGATGTGAGGAGTTTGAACTCAATGTACTAGGGAATGTGCTCGGTGGACGACAAACTGATACTTGGGACAGTTGCAAGAGTTAAGGCGCTAATGCTTATATTTGCAGGTTAAAGGTGGGCTACCGTTGAGTGCTACAAGTGGAACATCTACTAAACTTTATACAAGTGGAACATTAAACAAATGTACTCTCTGCACAACTTTTTACAACTCGAGCATTAAACAAATATTCTCTGCAATATTTTGACATGTCTGGTCGTTTTTCTTGGCTTTTTTTCCTTCACCTCTGCTTTTTCTTTCTGAGTTTTATAATATTTGTTCCACGACAGAATTCAGAATGTTTAAGGGAAATGCATCTATGACATTGGATTGATATTTTAACTAACTTCTTGTTGTATAATCTTTGCCACGAACGTTGGATTGCTCTTTTCATTCATCTTGATTTTGGAATTTATTAAGCTGTTCTTGGAGGTGGGCTAGTCCTATTGATGTGAAAAAGTGCACCAAGTTGCTTAATTATCAAGTAACTCTGGTATGATCATGGTAGAATAACCAACAAAATTACTGCACCAAGAGAAGAGACTCGAGTCCTGGTTCCAGACAGTAGTGAAAGAGACCAACTTATAACTAACTCAACGAACTCAAAGACTAGAAGATGAGGAACAATGGAGTAAGAAATAAATGAAATTCCTTAAAATTATAAGGTGAATCAGATTGGACTTCCCTACTAGAATATCTTTTTTTGCAATCCAGTTCCACCTTAACGCTCCTACATCCATGGGATGAGTAGTTAAAGTAAGTGAATGAACTCGTGTGGATACTCTTCAGCCCGAGAGCTTGAATAGGACTGGTCAAGTGGCTGTTGGAGTTATAGATTACTGGGGCTCTCTATCTGAACCTCTTCTCTATCAATTGTGATATTTGGGATATGAGCAATGCTAGACCAGTCCACACCCTTTTTGTTTTCGCATTTTTTCTTCACTTCAGGACAGAAATTGATGGTTAATTCTCTTAAAGAGGTAAGATGATGCATTCCTTGAGGCAGAGATGTCAATCTTGGGCAGCAACCTATGTATAGTTTTTGAAGGGAAGTCAGATTCTGAACCCACTCTTCTGGCAGAGATTCAAGATCACCAATTCTCCTGAACTCCAGTGCCTTCAACTTGGACAGAGGATAGATAACTGAGGAAGCAATCACAGGAATCGCCACCTTCATTTCCATTGTAAGCTGGAACAGTTTCACGGTGGCATTCTCCAAAGACAACCGGTCGTCTAGGGATGGAAATAGAGGCATCCAAGTGAGCTGAGGACACCTATTTATTCTCAAAGTTGAAAGACAAGGAAAATGTGGCACCCTTGCTGTTGTACTTGCCTTTGTTCTATCACCTTCATCAGTCTTCTTCCACCATCCCTTCAGGTTTGGACAACACTCAAGATAGAGCTCCTTTAGGGACGGGAAGAATGTTGATCTTCCTCCATTCTCGTTGAGGCAATCGTATGCATTCCCATCACTCACCATGTACTCTAGAGCGTCAAATCTCCTTATCTCCAAACATTTAAGAGAAGGAATCCGGTCCAGTCGTGGTAGAAAATGACATCGACTGCAATCTTCTATACATAAATCAACTAAATTTGTTAAAGAAGAGAGCCAATTTGGGAACCTTATGCCTCCGTATTCATATACCTTCAATTCTTTTAAGCTTGTGTGAGGCTCCAAGCTTTGCAATGACAGTTCTTCATCACAAACATATATATCATCATCTTGATTCCAAATAAGAATTAACGATTGAAGACATTGTTTCTGTTTCAAATTAGCGGCCATAAATTCTGTTACACCGCCTCTAACATATCCCAGATTAGATATCTCCAGGCTTCCTCTCAGTCTGTTTAGCCTATTCAATCCAATAAGGTGACTGATCAGAGCATTCTTAGAAGCGGAGCTGTCTATGGCTACAACGAATTTTGAAAGTGACTGAAGAGACGTCAAATTCCCAATCCCGCTAGGCATGTGGATCAACTTATCACAACCATCACAGTAAAGATGTCTCAGATTCAACAGTTTTTCAATATCTTTTGGTAGTTCCTTGAGACCTCGACAGAAAGACAGCTTCAGAACTTGCAAATTTACTAAATCTGTAATAGTGTGGGGAAGTACTTGGATTCCAACATTGTATGAAAGATCCAGATACCTAAGATGTTTCAAATGGTTAATGGAAGATAATTCAGCCACAATCCCTGTACTGTGCAGATCAAAAACACGGAGATACCTGAAGTTCAGAAACATAACTTCATAGTTTGAACCCTTGCATGTTCCTTGATGCCCTTGGTTAGGCAAAAACAATGTCCGTAGCCGCCTTGCAATGAACAAGCTCTCCGGAATTTTATTTGGTGTATCCATATCAAAGTCAAATGAAACATGACGTGTTTTTTGTTGAATGTAGTCCCCATTTGTATTTGACTGGATAATCTCCGCTTCTGCCTCTAAGGTTGCTAGATCATGCATTAAATCATGCATTTTGCAGCTTTTTAAATTGCCCCATCTATCTTCTTCCACTCCATGAAAGAAAGATCTCCACAATAAATCTTTGAAGTATTCAAGCGCAATGGCTTCAAGATTATGTATAGGACTTGATGGACTTATAAATCCTTGAGCTATCCACAGCTGAGTCAATATTTCGACATCAATCTCATGATCCTTGGGAAATAAACTACAAAATACAAAGCAGTGTTTCAGATGTGGTGGAAGATGGTTATAGCTTAACTTCAGTGTTGGCAAAATATCATCCTCTGTTTGAGGAATCCTTGAAAGTTCATTCTCCAAGAAGGGAAACCATTCAGATTCTGGACTTTTGAAATGTAGCGTCCTCCCTATTGTGGTTATCGCTAGAGGAACTCCAGCACATTTCTCCACAATCTTCTTCCCAATTTCTTTCACATATTGGCATTTCGGTTCCTCCCCTTTACATGCTACTCGGATAAACAAAGACCAAGACTGCAATGGTGAAAGGCCTTCCAGATTAAATTGCGCCAATGTGCCTGTTAATTCTGCAACCATTTTCGACCGCGTTGTTACTAATACCCTACTTCCTCTTGCACCACACATCAATAGTTCCTTCAAAGCAAGCCATTTTAGTGGATCCTCATTCCACACATCATCCAACACAATCAAGTACTTCTTCCTGTCCAGTTCTTTCCTGAGAAATTTTTGCAACTGATCCAACTCAAGGTTGTCAGGTTCCATATTGGTAACAGATTTCAATGCTTTCTCTACAATAACCTTTATATCAAACACATCAGAGACACATATCCATAGTTTCAACTCATAATTTTTGCTAACAGTATAATCGTTGTAAACTAATTGAGCTAGTGTGGTCTTTCCCATTCCACCAATCCCTAAAATTGAAACAAATGAAACATCATCTACAGTGTTCACATCCAAAAGCTCCAGAATTTTTAGTTTCTCGTTCTCTCTTCCAACAACCCTTTCCTCAAGAATGAATGAATGACTTTGGTTCCTCACCGTGCTCGTTAATGGAGTCTCCTTCTCCTCCATACATCGCCTCACGAAGTGAAATTTCTCCTTATTAGAAGCAATAGCATCTAGTCTCTCTCTGATTGCCTTAATCTCATGGCCTACCTTAAAACCATACGAGATTGGGTTTGAAAAAGAAAAGAAATAACGGACCTTTTTCAACAATCTATTCTCACTCGACACTTCTCTTTGGAGAGCTTCCACTGACAAACCATCAAGCAAATCCTCTGCATCATAAACCACTTCTTTAAGCTTGCCAAGCCAATCTTTGACTTGATGTTCTGTTGATTGCCTTTCTTCTGCGTCAAGAAGCACGGCTTGAATTGTAGAAATTGTGTCCCTCAGTCTCTCAAGCTCATTACTTAAACTCCCACAAAATCCGATCTTTTGCAGAACAGGGTCAGCCAACTTCTCGAGAATCCCCTCCGCAATGCTAAAAAGAACTGTGTCCGCCATTTTCACTTCTAATATGGTGTAGGCTGGAAAAAGAAGTAATATTTGAGTGCTTTTGATCGTCGTTGAAACCAAGAAAAAAGAGCGCCAAAAGGGTTATCGTAATCTGGGAAACACTTGGAAGATAAACTAAAGAACAATGTTGTTCCAACTCATGGTGATCTTTGGACTGTTGAAAAGGAATGCAAGAGCCTTGGCAGCAATCTGGGTCTAAGTTGTACTTTGCCAACTAACTGTGGCAGTCAAGTCTTTGGCTGACTATAATTTTGTCGAAACGCGGAAAGGAAGGTTCTCTAGCGATCAAAATCACAGATTTGACTGGAAATTTGTCTAATATAGCCAGTGAACCACCACCGACAACCCGAACCGAAAATTCTGGCAACCATTAATAGCCTGTTTGATTTAAGATTACTTATCACAATTTTATTATTTGTTCGAAAGTTTTATAATAGGAGAAAGTTGAAACGGAGGTTTTACGTTAAGTTTCATTTTATCCGGAAGATTTTATGTTACGTTTTATTCTATTCTAAACGGTAAAAATAAAAAATTTCAGATTTGAAAAGTTTACGGTAGAATGTAAACTAATAACTAATATACGTCAATAGTTTTTCGTAATACGGACCAAGTCGTAATATTATATTAAATAGAGTAGAGTAATATTTAATATAATAAAATTTATCAAATAATTAATAATAATATTTTTATAATAATAATAATAATAATAAATTGTACATAATTAATAATAAAATCAATAAAAATTTAATGAAATTTTTATTAACGAAAAATAGAAAAAACATTCAAAATTTATTCTTTAATTGTTTGTATATGTTCCTATAAAAATAAAAATAAAAATAAATTATTTTTAAATATAAATCAAATAGAATAAATTAAATTAAATTAATTAAATAATTAATAATAATAATTCTATATAATTAATAACAAATTGTATATAATTAGTAATAATTTATTAAAATTTTTATTATTTTAAAATAGAAAATATAAAAAAAAAATATTTGTCATAGTTATGACTTCACAATCGTAAATGTTTATTTGGATATGATTTCTGTTTTAAAATCATAGCATTAAACTTCTTGTAACAATCATTTTAATATAAGGAGTATAATAGTCATTTATTATACATTCTATTTCATTCAATTCTATTTCATCCATCTTCCAAACAATATTGCTACTTTACATTATGAACCCTTCCATCCTTCTTAAACAGTTTTTTACTATATTATATTTCATTACATTATAAATTGTTCCGTTTCATTACATTTTATTTCATTCCATTCATTAACATCCAATCAAATAAGCCTTAAAATTCTAAATCAACCATTCACAGAAAAAAAAAAAAACATTTACAAATCTTGGTAGTAGGATGGGCTGGGTTAGGTATGGATATTCTAGATTCAGGATCGAGTCTAACAAGAATTATGATTGAGACTCGGACTCTCCTAAGTTAAACCAAGTTTAAGTATTCTTTTTAAAATTTTTAAAATTTTAAAAAGATATCATATTATTTTCAAAAAATTAATTTCAAGTTAAATAGAGTCAAATTGAATCAAATAAATTTTACTAAATTTAATACGTAAAATTAGGTTTTAAAAATATTTTATTTATTAAGATAAACTTGATAAGGAATTAGACATGATCGATTTATCTCAATTAAAATTATTTTAATATTAAATGATATAAAAATATTTCACAGTCGGAGGATTCGTCATTTTGGTTACTAAATAGTTTGTATGTCTTGAAATTTAGTTTAATTTATTAGTTTAATTAGATCTAATTAAACTTTAATTTTAAATCAAAAGAAAATCAGTGAATCAAACATCAAATCTTAAAGAGAAGTCTCTAGCAACAAATGGTTCTCCTTAAGTTGATTCAAACCTCGCAGAAGACAAACGCTAAACTAATGATTCTATTTTAGTTACAGATAGTACATGGTGCGTGTAAACGAGCTTCAGCCGTAGCTACTATAGGTGGACTTCTCCGGGATAGTGACAGTAATTGAAAGGGCAGATTTACACAACACCTTGGCTGGTCCACTCCATTCACTGCGAAACTCTGGGGCGTTTACACAGGGATGATTCTTGCATAAAATTTGGGGTACTACCGGATCAAGCTTGAAGTGGATTCCACAGTAGTGATTGATGTCCTATCTTCCTTGGTTCACCAGACTAGACTTCTCAACTCTCTAGTTCGAGGCATCAATGAACTATTAAATAGGAACTGGACTATTATTCATCAACATATCTATCGAGAGAGCAATAAATGCGTCGACTGACTTGCCAATTATGCAAGGTCATTTTAATGTTGGAATCACTTATTTTGCCACACCTTCTATAGAATGCCGAATGATCTTTTTAGAAGATTTATCTAGAACCTGTCTTTCCTACAGTACTATGTAATTTTGAATATTTTTCCTTAAAAAAAAGGGAAAAAAAAGAGAAAAAACCTAAGTAAAACAATAAACCTCAATTGAAAGCTAAACTGTATTTATAGTAAACAAGCCGATATCAATGGTTCAATCCTTCAGTTCCACACTCCAAACAATATTAATCTATAATCATAATCAATATGTGAAATGCCTAAAACTCAATCCA
>JAOQMP010000004.1:2215172-2226464 GCA_027563575.1 Erythroxylum pedicellare
ACAAAGCACGTGGTACTGTTTGGTATTTGGTTTGGTGGGTATGGGTCGGTCATGGGTGATCCATGACCCGTGGGCTAGTGAATTTAGGGTTAACGGTTTTTTGTATTCTGGAGTCTCATAATTTAGAATTTGTTGTTCCTTTAACAATTATCATCGTTCTTAAACTCTCGCAAAGCGAGAAGTCTTATATACTGAATATGTTAGAATTTAGATTGTTTGAATAAGAATATTACGTAGGTCGGCCTCCTTGTTCCTGAATCTAGCGGAGCCAATCAGTATCAGAGATGTAGCAACGGATCCAATTTAATAAAGAGTAATATATTGTGGTTTGAAACAGTTAGATACAAACGATACCAACTGAAGAAATCGTAAACCTAGACGTTACCTTCAACACTAGAACTCTAGCCAGCCATTGTAGTTACCATCCATTTCTGCAGTATTGGAAACCTTAAGCTTATACTTATAAAACCCTATAAAAGCGCTCGAAAGACGGTTGTGGAGGAAGACACAGAAGCAATGAAGAAGATGGGATTGAAACTGCTAACTTTCATTTCACTTCTTCTACTCCTTACCTGTTCTTTACGTGCTGAGGCTAAAGAGTGCAAGCCTAGTGGCAAGATCGAAGGCAAGAAGCCACCACCAAAGAAGTGTAACAGAGAGAATTACTCCGACTGTTGCCAAGACGGCGAGCTTTACACGATCTTCCATTGCTCGCCGCCGGTCAGCAAGCGAACGAGAGCTGTTCTCACGGTCAATAGTTTCGAAAAGGGTGGAGATGGCGGTGGCCGATCAGAATGTGACGGGAAGTTCCACGATGACAACACACCGATAGTGGCACTGTCCACTGGTTGGTTCAATAAGAAGAATAGGTGCTTTCATAATATTACCATTTATGGGAACGGAAGGAAAGTGAAGGCTATGGTTGTGGACGAGTGTAACTCCACAGTCGGCTGCGACGAACGGCACGATTATCAACCTCCGTGCCCTAACAATGTTGTCGATGCATCTAAAGCCGTGTGGAAAGCCTTACATGTGCCTAAGAACAAGTGGGGTGAGCTCAAAATAGCTTGGTCAGATCATGATGCTTAAGATAGTAATTGGTTATGAATGTTAGGGATAATAATGAATTGGGTCGAGGAAAATCCAATTTAATGGATCTAATTTCTTTGAAAAAAAAGGTCCAAAAAAAGTCTATCATATTCAATACAAAATACTCCTCGCTTTGTCGAAAATCTGAACAAGTACGTAATGTAAGAAACTTTTCTTTTGTATTTATAAACAAGTTATTTTTGTAACTTGAACATGTGAAATTACGATCACAAAAGAGTAACTTTATTAGTTGTATTGTATTTTAAAATAATAATATTATAAAGAATTTCTTTAAAATGACACCATTTTATGTAATTTAAAATTCGACTCATCTCAAAATTAATTAAAATGTATATATATATTGTCATTTTAAAATATAATTAGCGCTTTAAACTGATGTACCTATATAATCTATATTTACTTATAATAATTATAATAATTTGTAATCTCGAAGGAATATATTAAAGGAATAATTCTGGGATTTAAAGATAAAATATTGTTTTCAAATTGGAATGATCGTATATTTTCAGAATAACTTGGAATACAAGTAAGCTAAGTTTCTGATATTCATCTGAAATGTATTAATGTTAGAAAGAGTTAGAGAGCGTGCGTTAAGGATGACAAGCTCTTCCAGTCTCATGGCGTTCTCTTTCTGTAGCTAGAAACCTTGAATCTGTAAAACTCGAACCCCAAAACTTGGAAACTCCTGAGGTATTAAGAGAATGACTTAGCTACTAGACTTAGTTGTTAATTAGATATCTATTTCCTCTATTTGTTTGAAGTCCAACTACGAACTTGCCATTCAACTTTGTATTATGACATTGTGCTGCAGAAGTTCAATGGCTTTTGTTTTGAGATTGTGAATAAAATGATAACAGATGTCAATATGTTTTGTTTTGTTGTGGAAAGCTGGATTTTTTGTCATTGAATAGTTGTTTTATTGTTACAAAAGACTTCTATTGCATCCTCTTGCTCGTGGAGAATATCAGCCAACAACCTTCGTAACCACATGACTTGTAGGCTGTAGATGTTGCAACATACACTGCCTCTAATGACAATAATGCAACAACATCCTGTTTCTGTGAGCTCCAAATAATTGCTCCAGATCCCAAGTTAAAAGTATTACTTTATGTATGCTTTCGATCATCAATACATCCTCTCATTCACTGTCACTATATTCAATTAAGCCGAAATTTACATCTTTGGTATACTAGATCCCAAAATCAATAGTCCCAGAAATGTAACGTAGCACATTTTTTGTAGCTCTAAGATGATGCTACTGTCGCTGCTTGTTGCATGAATTTTTTGCCTCTATCATGTTGGTTTGGTGTTATAGGTTTGTGGAGGGCATGCTGCTAATTTTGTATGACTGGTGACTGTGTGGGTTGACTGGTGAATTGGGCGTGTTTAGTAGTTTGGAATTTTAAGACCTCCTTTTTCTTTTAGGCCAATAAATTTATTTTTCAAAAGTAATCAAATGCAAGTTATGTATAACTAAAATAAAATAAAATAATCATATTTTAGGTTGCCTCTCAAAAAGTGCAATTGCTTAACATCATTATGCGCGATGTGGCCGGTTCTTTCCAAACTTCTATGTAATTATAGTTTTGTACCCCTTAAGTAGTGTTACTAACCCTTCTTTTTGCTCTTTAGTTAACCTTTTTGAAATGATTGTAGGTAATGACTTTCCATCACCTAAATAGACATACTTTAGGCGATCAGCAACAATTTTAATTCTACCTTCGGATCCTGCAAAACAAAAGGTAAGATTTTCTTGTAAGCTATAGTAAGTTCATCATTTAAAGTTTTGGAATCTATTAGCATTGCTGGCAATGATTCTACAACTTCACATGTTTCATTAATTTGCTCGTTCACTTCCAATATAGCCTTACATTCTTACTTATCTTCATCACTCTCTTCTTTAAACATATCCTACATAAATAAATCCATAATATCCATATGATAAACGGATTAAAACTCATTCGGGTACTTCATTGCTTCAGAAATGTTGAACTTTACTTTTTCTCCATCAAACTCTACGAAAAGAGTACCCTCGTGCACATCGATTGTTGTCCTAGCTATCTTCATAAATGGCCTACCTAACAAAGTCAAAGCTGAATTTTCAACAGTATCTTCATCCATTTTCAAGATGTAAAACTATACTAGAAATACCAAACCATTAACTTAGACTAAAACATCCTCAATCACTCCAATAGGACACATATACGGATGATCAGCTCGTTTGATAATCACATTAGTTTCTTGCAAAGATTTCAAATTTAAAGTTCAATAAATTGAGTATGGTACGACATTAATGGATGCACCTAAGTCTAGCATGGCACGCTCAATTTTTTTATTACCAATAACACACAGAATTGTAAACATACCTGGATCTTTGCATTTTTCAAGTAATTTTCTATTTATTACAGCTGATACATTCTTACCTAAAATTATTCTCTCCTTATCCTTCAGCTTCCTTTATTTATGCACAACTCCTTTAAGAATTTTGCATATTTCGAAACTTGCTTGATGCCTTTCAAAAGTAGTATATTGATTTCCACTTTTTTTAAAGTTTCTAAAATCTCTCTTTCATATCCATCATCTTTTGGTTTAGCCAACCTTCTAAGAAAAGGAAGTGAACGTGCAATAATTGATATTGATGAAGATCAATCATTTTTTTTAATCTTTGTTGATTCTTGAGATAGAAGTTCTTTTTTCTTTTCTCCATCGTTGTGCTTTTCTTCCTCCATTGGTAAAGAAGTTCCGGATTGAAGTTCCTTACCACTTCTCAAAGTCATTGCACTCACATTTTCCTTAGAATTCACCACCGATTGGGAAGGTAATTTTTCTAATGCTTGCGTTTCTAATTTACTTACCGAGGTGGCTAATTAAGTGATATGATTTCCCAAGTTTTGAAGGTTTGCCCTTGTTTCTTGTTGAAATTATTGTGTATTATTAGTAAACGCTTTAACAATTTCATCTAAAGACATACCTGAATTTGAAGATTGAGGTTGAGCATGTGTAGGAGCTTGAGGTTGTTTGTTAAATTTGTGAGATTGATATCATTGTTGGCCTCTTTGATTTTCATAACTCAAGTTTGGATGATCCCTCCATCCTGGATTGTAGTAATTGAAATAAGGGTCATACTTTCGTTGAGGTTGATCAAGAAAGCCCCCATGTTGCATTAGCTTCTTAAAGAGAGTCTTGTTGTAATGTAGGGCACGTATTCGTAGGATGTACAGAGAATGAGTATATTTCGCACACTTTTGCTGATTGCAATTGACTTATAGCCATTTGAAGAACTAGAGCGGTTAAATCAGAAAATTTATCCTTAAGGTGCATGTTACTTACCTCATTCACACACTTAATAACTTCATCCATCCTTATCCTTAACTTTTGAGAATTTTCAACCATAATTGATATCAACTGTCTAGTTGCCTTAAGTGTTTTATTTACCAGAGCTCCTCCACTAGTTACATCAATCATACTTCGATCCATTAGCAATAGTCCTTCATAAAAGTATTGAATCATAAGTTGATTAGGAATTTGATGATGTGGACAGTTGGCCTTCTCCTGTAATTTGTCTTATCTCATATATCTCCTTTCTAGTAGTCGTTGCTTTGATGTAGGAAAGAATTTCTACATAACCATTCTTTTCATCTTGTTCCATGTTATTACTAAGCCAGGTGAAAGATAATATAAGCAGTCATTTTCCTTATCTTTTAAGGAGAACGGAAATGTCCTGAGATTAATTTGTTCTTCTGTCATCTCATGTGGCTTCATTCTAAAGCAAACAACATAAAATTCTTTCAGGTGTTTACACGGATCTTCTCCTACAAGACTACGAAAAGTAGGCAGTAAGTGAATCAAACCAGATTTCAATTCGAAATCTACTTTAACATCTGTAAATTGAATGCATAAAAGTTGTTAATTCAAATTTGTTATCACTAGCGTTGAGATTTTTCATCTTTTCGTCCTCTTTTTGAAATTATAGTCTTCACCAATTGTTAGATCTACTTCAACTTTCACGTCTGGAGGTGAGCAAGTACTTCCTTAGTCTCTTTTTTCAAACAACGCGTTGTCTTCTCAATTTCTAGATTGCATTGAAATTTACTTATCTGAGAAGCACGAGTCATACAAGACAAGAGGTTAGTAGTAACTGTAAAAATAAAAATGCAAAGAAACTAAGAAACTTGAAATAGTTCCCTGACAACAACACTAAATTTTGGTCAAGTTTCGAAGCCCCCAAAATAATATTGATTCTCCAAACTTTTGTAGTAGTCATAGAAACAAGTCGAATTCCTAAAGAACTAAACACTAGCTTCTTAATCTCAAGTAATAAAAGTAAATGGAGGTTTGATTAAATAACTGATTAACTGAAATTAATACGAAAATAAATTAAATCAACTGAATTTAAATATGAGAAAGTCAAGATTACCAAACTCTGATTCAAGGGAAAGATCTCATCTAATTATAACATTGATCATTGGTCTAAAAAGAATATTTTAACGATTCAAGTTGTTAGTCTGAAACATATTAGGATAGCTGTAATAAGTTTCAAAATTTTCTAAATTAATTAGTTTAAACCCAGCAGCCAAGCCAACACTTATCATCTATTGACTGGGTGTGATAGCATTCCATATCAAATGAATGATAGCAATAAGCTCCGTGAAAAAGACTAAACCCTAAATTAAATAATCTAGATAGCTGTAACAATTTAATTTAGTTTTCTTGTTTATCATAAGTTAAATATAAAAATTCATAAATAACTTATTTGTTACTTGTAAAATTCCTTCATGACAATTACAGATCATTGAATTCTTGGATAGTGATATAATAATTAATATTAAATTAAATTGTCAGATTAATCGAATATCAATCATTAATGAAATATGATAACTTAAAATAAGAAATACTTAAATTAAAACGTGAATAAAAGTTTGAAACATAAATCCTCACAAAGTTACAACTAGAATATCAAATCCTCTTAAATAAGAATAATTGAGTTTAGCCACATATGGCTTTCGCTCTAATAACAAAAATAGAAGAAAGATAAAGAATTGCGAAAAACGTAAGAAGAAATAACCTTTTTCTATTGTGAGGAACGTCCCTTTTATAAGGTTATCTATCTAATCTAATCCTAATCTAGCTCTAACATGTAAGGATGTCCATCTAAAATGAATTCAAAATCAAACTACTATATGATAGGGATAAGAGGAAGTTTTCCAATTAAACTCCAACTCTTCAAGTGATCAACCTTATCCACTGTAACAATCTCTTAACTTTATCCAAAATTTGTCATTATCATCAATAGAGCCCCAATTTGATGCAATCTCTACTTTTTATCTCCTAAACAAAACAAATATTAATTTTAACATTTAACCACAAAAATAAATTCAAAACAAAAGAGATAATATCAAATAATTAGTTAAGATGAGATCTTATCAATAACACACTTGTAGAAAAAACATAATATCTGGATAAGTATATGTTAAATAATTTAAGCATCCAATCAAAATTCTATGGAGAATTGGGTTGGCAACATCTGCACTATCTTCAAATTGCAATCTTTTATTCATATTCATCAATGTATAAGTTGCTTTGCAATTGTTCATTATAAATTTGAATAGAAGATTTCTGGCATACTTCTTTTTCCAAAAGAAAATGTCATCTTCTACCAGTTTCACTTTTAGTCCAAGAAAATATCTTCACATATTTAAATCTTTCATTTCAAACTCTATCATTATGTATAATTTGAATTCATTAACCAAAATTTAAAAGGATCCAATATAAATTATGTCATCAACATCAATGCATACAATCCGAAAATCTGAATCAAGTTTCTTTACATATAGTTTGGGCTCATTTTCACTCCTCTCAAACTTATTATTTAAAAAATGTAAATGAATTCTTTTTTACAGTGTTCGAGTGCTTTTTTTAAGATCTAGAGAGTTTTCTTAAATGTATAGACCTTGTTCTTATTATTGCTAACAACAAATTCTTCAGGTTGACAAACATAGACTTCCTCTTCCAACTCCTCATTTAAAAATGCAGATTTCATATCAAATTGACAAACTGACAAATTTAATTTTGCAACAAGAGATAAAAGAGTTCTCATTGTTTTAAAATGAGAAATCAATTAAAACATTTTATCAAATTTATTGTTGTGCATACCTTTTTTTCCAAAAGTATTGCTTTATACTTCTATATATTGTCATTGACATAGTATTTAAGCTTGTACAGCCACTTGAGACTAATAGGTTTCTTACCATTGATTAGAACTACTAATTCTTATGTCTGATTGTGCTTGATTGCTCTCATATTTTCAATCATTGCATTGTGCCATTCTTCTACTTTAATTGCTTCTTCAATACAAGTGGGTTATGTCACATACGAAGAAAATGAACATGTTTCATAAATCTCCTACAATGTTCTAATTTTTTTTAATGGTTTCTCACTGGAGGAGCTTGATGATGTTGAACTCAATAGGGAGATATTGCTTTTAGAGGTTTCATTGCTTGCTACTGGAAAAGAGGTTGTTGAAGGAGAGGAGTTTATCGGAGGAGAAGAGCTTACAAGTGATGAATTGATTGAGTTCAATTGTATGGAATCTGTTGTGGCAAATTCATCATAATGTGACAACTAGATTTTATTACTAACCTTCTCAGAGGTGAAATCCTAACTTGCATCTTCATTGAACGCGACATTCCTGCTAATCAAAACTTTATCACTTACAGGATTATATAGCTTATAACCTTTGGATTGAGTACTATACATAAGAAAAATATAATTTTTAAAATTTTCATCAAGCTTACAACATGAATGTTAATTTAACAAAGCATATGTTATACATCCAAATATTTGTAAATGGCTTACCTTGTACTTTTAACCTTTCCAAGCTTCATATGAAATTTGATTGTATACCCCCTTTATGAGTGAAATATTTAAGAAATAGATTGTTGTAGTTATTGTTCTGCCTAAATTTGCTTTGGAACGCCATTTGCAATTATTATGCTTTTGCCCATTTCATAAATAGTGCGATTCTTTCATTCTGCCATACCATTTTGTTCTAGTGTATGCAGTGTTGTAAGCTCTCTATGAATGTCATTCCCATTATAAAAGTTGTTGAAATCTTCTAACGTAAACTCTCCACCTCTATATGTTCAAAGAGTCTTAATATAATATCCACTTTGCTTCTTCATAAAGGAAGTAAATTTAAAAAAATTTAAATGCTTCTAATTTAGAATTTAAAAAATACACCCAATTTATGTGATTATAATCATCAATGAATAACAAAAAATATTGATTGCCTCTTAAGGATTTTATTCATAGGACTGTATAATTTAGCATGTACTAACTCAAGACAAGTAGAGGCTCTCCAACTTTGCCTATAGGAAATGATGGTCTACTTTGTTTTCCATACATACATCCTTCATAAAAGTCGAGGGTATCAATTTTAGGTAAACCAATAACCATATTTTTATTGCCTAACAAGTGTAACCATTTAATATTTAAATGAACATATCACCAATACACTACTTTCACCACTAACTAACACATTAAGTGTAAACATTCTATTTGAAGTCACTTAAACATAGACAACTCTTTGACCTAATTTTTAATCAAGGATGCTATAAAAATCATCATAAAAAACAATTGAATATACACCACACATCAACTTTCCAACACTCAACAAGTTATGGCTAGATAAGGAATATATTGCACATTATAGAAGAGTTTTATATTACCATGTGAATTTTTGATGGAAATTATACCTCTACCTTTAGCTTTAATTGACTTGCCTTTACTTTTTGTGACTCATCAAGCTCTTTAAACAATGACCTTGTGCCTAACGTATGATTAGAACAACCACTATCTATAAACCACACATCATTTAATTTACCGTCTACATCAGAGTAAGCCGTGAACAAATTATTATCCTCTAGCAACTTCTCAGTGAAGTTGGCATTCTTTTGTTCATCCTTTTGTTTAGTCCAACAATCAACTTCTTTTTGCCCATATTTTTTTGCAATAGTGACACTAGATAGTACTTTTGAACTATTGTTGCTCACCGGCAAATTGACCTTGTCCTCTATCATGATCATGACCTCAACCATAATAGCCACCTCTACCTTGTCCTCGACATCTTGATTTTTTTGCCTTCCCATTATAGAAAGACTCTCCCTTCACCTAAAATGCCTTCTCCTAAACTATTTCACAGGGTCTACTAAGCCTAACTTCATAGGTTAGTAAAGAACTTATCAACTCATCAAAAGTACAATTAGATAAGTCTCTAGACCTTTCAATCTCAACAAGTACACGATTAAATTTTTTGGTTAAAACAATTTCATTGCTAACATTTTTACTTTATGATTTCATATGATTAACAACCCTAGACATCTAGATAAAAAGCCTTGTATAGATTCTTTTTCTTGAATTGCCAATGTTTCAAAATCACGACGACTAGTTTTTAGTTTCATAACAATCACCTTCTTATCACCCATATACTCTTGTTGTATAGTTTTCCATGCTTGAGATGAAGTTACAGTTGTTGCAATTTTGGAGAAAATATGATCATCAACTACCTATTGGACGAGAAATAGAGCTTTTGTGTCCTTTGATTCTCCTGCACACGTGGACTGGTTCTTTAAATCTATTCTCCACTAAGTCTCGTAACTCTTGAGACTTAAACATAGTCTTCATTTTAAGACTCTGAAAATGGTAATAGTCCCTTTTAAACATTAGAAATAAAGGCTATAAAGAGGAGTTAACGCTAATATTTTTTATAGTTATGAGTTCTCTTTGATATTTGCCTCACTTTGTTTCACTTAGGTGATCTCTTATTTTACCTTTTGCGATAATAACTAAACCTGGATGAAAGAAAAAAAATACCCATTCACTCTTTCAAGCTTTGATACCAAAAATTTGCTGGGGAGAGTACACAAAAATGAAACAAAAAAAGGATAACTATGAGAAGAGTATTAAAAAAGTTGTAATAAAAGAACAAGATAACCTTTTCACATTGATTTTTTCATTGCATTGATCAAAGAAATGACAAATTTATATATAGGCATATATTTAACAAAATCAAAATCAAAATGATGCCACTAAATGAAAAGGTTAGAAAATAGAGAAGTGGAGAGGTGTTATTGATAAGAAAGAGTTTTGGATAAAATCAAGTACTAAGATTTATTAGCTCATTAGCCAATATGCACACGTACATAAGTTAGCTTACAAAGGAAGCTAAGCTTAGTTAGGATACTCTGCTCCTAGAAGTTAGGCTTACATCCTATGATACAAACAATTAGCTTAATGGATCGGTAGGAGACCGAATTAGCAAGGGAAGAAAATATACATTAAGGTCTTAACCTTTAACACTCCCCCTCAAGTTGGAGAGCCTTGGTGAGCACATCGGCTAGTTACCCCTTGCCAGTGATATGTGTAATAGTGATGTCACCCGTTTGCAACTTCTCATGAACGAAATGGTGGTCAATTTTGATATGTTTTTTTCGTTTGTAGAATAAGGGATTATTTGCAATATAAATAGTGGCTAAGTTTTCATAGAAGAGTTGCATTGACTGGTGCTGAACAACTGTAAGATCACTTAGTAGTAATTTAAGCCATACTAATTCAGAAGTAGTTATCGCCATAGCTTTATATTCGGCCTCCGCTAATAAGCATGAAACAGTTACCTGTTTCTTAAATTTCCAGGAAATTGGTGCATTTTCCAGTTTTGTAATGAATCTAATAGTTGATCTCCTCGTTTTTGGGCAACTTACTCAATCTGCATCGTAGAAACCTCTCAGAAGAAGATCATTGTTTGTTGGGAAGAACAAGCCTTGTCTGGGAGAATTCTTCAAATATTAGAGAACTTTCATGGCTACCTCCATGTGTAACTTTGTTGGCTTCTCGATGAATTGACTGAGCAAATTGACAATAAAGACACTATTACGCTAAGTAATAGTTAAATAAATCAACTTACCAATCAAACGTCGATATTGTCCAGGATCGCTAAGTAACTACCCCTTAGCTTCAACAAGTATATGGTTTTGCTAAATTGGAAACTGTTAGAGTAATGCCCTAAATGCAATTGCCTTTAGCGCGTTTTGTACAAAGTTATGTACACACTTTATTTTCAATAATAAAGAAAGGCATATTTCATTATGATTTATAAGCAAATTAATGAAGTCCATGATATATGAC
>JAOQMP010000004.1:2296800-2317987 GCA_027563575.1 Erythroxylum pedicellare
TCATTAAATGGGCTTGCAAACCCATTCCTATTAGGGTTAGGACTTGGTCAAGGTATTTATACCTTATTATATCCTTGTAACCCTAGATTGGATGATTAATAAAATTTCAGAATTGAGTTATTTAAGGGAGGTGTGAATGTCTTCAAGGTTACTTCAAGAAATTGATTTGCATCAATAAGTACTTGCAACATAAATTGATTTTTGATTTCTTTGGGATTGGGTCTCAAACTTATGATTTGGGATTTAATCTAGCATGTTCTTAGAATAGAAAGATTAGGATTTTGATTCAATAGGATTAGGGGGTTTTAAGAATCTTGTTTTTCTTGGGGTTTCCATATCACAGAACTACCCAGATTTCTATTGGTCCAGCAATGCAAGTACTCATATAGGACATTAAGACCTATTTGAATTTTAGCAAGATGAGTCCAGTTCTTGGGATTCCAAATTGGACAAAATCATAGATAAGCTAACAGACATGGAAGAGAACGAGAAGAGACCGAAAGAGCAATTTGATCAAGTAATGAAAAATCATGCTGCTTCTATTCACAACTTGGAGATTCAAGTAAGACAGCTTGCTCGTGAATTTTGTAATATAATTGTGGAAGACTCTCTGAACAATATGGAATTATACCAAGAAGAGCAATATGAGGCTATCACACTTAGAAATGGGAAAAAACAAGAAGAACTAATGGAAGACCATGCTGGACCCTACCTTATAGAAGACCAAGAAATCAAAAGAGAGGATGAAGAAAAGGATGAAAATCCCCCATATTATTCGCCAGATCTTACTATACTATGCTTGAACATTAAAAAATCTTGGGTAGATGTCCATGAAAAGAACCTTATCCTTCGAATCAATGATGACCAAGTGACATTCAACAGAAATGATGTATTAAAGAATCCGAAGGATAGTAGCTCATTCAAGATAATTGATGTGTTCGAATCTTCTAAAAAAAAAGGATGAAGAATAGATGACAACAGACATCGAGTTTAAAGAAGCTATAAAAGTCTCTGTTCGTAGAGCGGAAGAAGCAAAGGAGACGAAGGTGATTAAGGAAGAAGGAGAGCAACTCACCTTCTTACAGGACAAACTGTTGAATTCAATGGAAGATTCAGGGAGTTTTGTTATTCTCTATTTTATTAATAGTTTGTTAGTAAGAAGGGCATTACTTAAATTTATTGGTTTTCTCAATTTTATAAATATTGTCCTTCTGATCATTTTGCAATTTGTAGCTTACTTATAGGCTATAAACTGATGTTGAACGAAAAATGTGGAAGCAAGTCACTTATAATTGATCCCGGCTGAGTTTCCAAGGATAGAGCATTGAGTTATCGATATTAAAAGAAGCGTTGCATGGGAGTCAACCCATGGCTTGTTAATTCCATATTATTTCCTTTGACTTTTAGATAGTTTAAATTTCGTAGTTACGTTATTTTCATTTCCAAATAAAATCGAGAATGTACAAGACTTCGACATGAATTAGATGATCAAGGAAGTAAGCAAAAGGGAGATGAAAAAGTTATAAAGAGTTAAGAAGTGATTTCGGGACAGGGTAGAGAACCTAGCAGAAAGAATTCAGTGGGCGAAGTTTGTACACTTTCAATATCCTGTCTACTAGGAGCTCACTCTAGAATTCTTCACTTCCCTATATTAAGAACCTATTAACCCTAAAAAAATGTGGTTTAGGTTACGAGGACGAAACTATGAGTTGAACATCAAAATCATGTGTGATATTTATCGGTTCTCTGAGTCTTCTATTATTGATCAGCACAATGACTTTTGTGCTTCTTGCTATCGAATGAACTCATTGGGTTAGAGCGATTCGACACTAAAAATACCTACAATGACATCATAAGAACCAATGAGAACTTGTTATTGCACAAATTTATGTGTGAAATGATTTTTGATAAATCAGAAACCAACGAGTGCTCAACAAAGAAATTGTTCTTGTTATGTTGTATAGATCACAACATCCTACTGTACACCTCTACACATGTGCTGAACGCTATTGTTATAACTTCACGTAAGAGGAGCAATAATTTGGGTATAGGGTACTTGGTTTCTTCCATTGCTGAGTATTATGACATGGACTATGGTGGTTTAATCGTCCATCTCCTAGATTTTCTAAATCATCATCATCTATGACGTGCTGAAATTCTTAAGTCCCATAACATAGAACTCTGGGATATCAACCAAAAGACTCATGTGAAAATCAGGGCTAGTTAGGCAAGTTTGAGCATAGCTCTGACTCAGCAGGCAGAAGAGGACTCAACTAGTGAGGAGTCCAAAGAGGAAGAAGATACCGATGAACCGGCCTGGAAGAAAATGCTTGATACAATCTCCACAAACACCAAGGTAATTACAGATACACTTGCAGAGAACTCTAGAAGAATGAAGGAGATGGCCTGAACTTAATGATGTCAGAGCCGAGATATACGTCATATCCATCGTTACTTTGAGGCTCAAGGTGTCTAACTGCCACCTTCGACAGCATCACCGCCTCCATCAACATGAAGCTTTGTTTCTAACCCTTTTCTTTTTAATTTAGTCCTTATTTTATTATTGTTTTTACTTTAATTTATGTTTCTTCTTGCCAAGCATGTTTGTTTGCCCCTTTCTCACATTGAGGACAATGTGTTGTTCAAGTATGGGAAGGGTTATGTGTTTTGCTTTGAATGTGAATTTTGCATATTGTATGATAGTTTGTTAGGTTGCATTTTGTTAATTGTGTGAATGTGTCAATATCTTAGATGGATTGAAATTGATTTAATTTTGAACATAGTTTATTAGGTTGTGAGAGTCATTAGCTCGCAAAATTAGTGAATTAGGTTCTTTAGCTAAATATGCTAGTTAATTAGGATTTAGTGTGTGTTTGTCACCTTTTAAATTGTCACATTCATTCATAATTTTAGGTCTTTTGATTAAAGTAGCTCTACTAGTATTTTTTCATAAAAATGAGTATCTTAAGTAACAAGGTAGGGAAAAATTGTTGGTTAATTTTAAATAAATAACTATTTCACTAGCCTTCGGGTTATGAATAGAGCTAGTAGCTAGTTGAGAACGTGATGTAACTGAGTAACAGGATCGACATGCATCACAAATGTATGCCTCCATGTCAGAAGATTATAATGATGCTTCAACCAAGCATCTTAACAAAAAAATGACTTAGTCGAGTAACCGGATTGACATTCATCACCAATGTTTGCCTCCGAGTAAAATACTAGGCCTATGTTCAATAAAAATTTAAAAATGTGTTTTCTAATAAAATCTACAGAACTTGTAAATAGCTTAACTTTTCATGAACACGTACTTAGGAGTAGTTACAGGGTTTGAATGACCATAGAATTATTAATATATATGTGCAATTGAAAAGAGTGAGTAACTTGACATTTGAGTTTTGATTAATACGTATGTTTAGTTTAGAGCCCCTAGATGTGGATTTTGCATGTTAATGATTTGAAATAACTTGAATGATTGTGTTTAAAGTGAAATTTATTTCATGAAGTTGAAGCCATTATCTCATTATTGCATTATGTGCTTGTGATTTTGTATGTTTGTTATTTTGTTTGCTTGAGGATAAGCAAACGTTTAATTGTGGGGATATTGATAAGTGTAAATTGCATCATGTTTTAGGGCTTAGTTTGATATATATTAAATTGTTAATTCAATCGTTTAGCATGTGTTTAAGTTAGAATTGTGTTAGTTTGTTAATTATTTGTGTTTAAGTATCTTTATAGGTTATTACAAGTCTTTGAAGTTAAATATTATGTTTTAAAGGTACCTTGTTCTGTTTTTTAGTGTTCTAAGGTTAACATCGAAGAACGAAGAAGTTTCAGAGACAGTCGGGCTAAAATAACGGCTCACAATCATAGCCCACATGCCACGATTGTAACAAAAGCCTAGAACATGACCCAAGATCGTGGCTTGCATGTCACGATCGTGACAGAAGGCTCAGATGTAGCCCACGACTGTGGTCTGTATCACCAGACGCACAAACACTTAAAAACGTCAAGTTTTGAGGAAGTTTTGCCCCTTTCGAATCCCCAAAAAATCCTAGGATTACCCAAAATACAAGAAGATATTTAAAGAACAAGAAAAGAGGCCAAAAAAAAAGGCTTTTGGCATCAGCTACCTTGAAGAAATCCTTAAGAGAATTCATCGAGAGACTAAGAAAGAGAAGAAGGAAGACAGAAGAGGAGAAGAAGCTGACTCGACGTACTTCCCAGATTAGGAGGTTTCCCGACGTCGTTGCCTCTTGTCCTCCATTTCGATTGTATTTTGTATTTATTTTTAATTTTATCATTGTATAAATTTGGATTGAATAGTTGATGATATGATCTAAATGTGGAAGATGTTCTAAACTCACCTTTGGAGTTTTATTTTTGATTTAATAAATTTTTCTTTTTTTAGGTTTATTGGATTTATTGTGATTAAATTATGTGATTGCAATTCGATAATAAATTGAGACGGTGAATTGAATGCAAAATAATTAAATTGGGCTAACGAGAGTTAGGTGAATTAATAGAATAAGAATTAAATAAAATTGGTAATTGTGCGAGGAGAGATCATACAGAGGTTCCCGATAGTTTATTGGATAACTTCAAATCTAATTAGGGTTTTGGATAGATTGTTAATCGAAAGATTGCAATTTTCATAATCTGATTAGGGTTTATAATTTAGGGTTGTGGTTATAACTCAAAAGAGAGTAATCAGCCTTAGGATCGCCTAGAACCAATAATCTAGTAATTCATAATCAATTAAGTTAGCGTTAAGTATAGGTAAATTTTCCTTTCTTTCAATTGGTAATTCTCTTAGGTTAATTTTTGGGTGTGTATTGCAATTGCGAAATTATTAATATTATCATGATTGATTCTTGAATTGTTTTGATTGACTGAATTGAATTATCGTTTTAGTTTTGTTATATTTTGAATTTCTGCGATTAGTTCTGGCCTTAGATTTTAGGATTAGATTATCCCTCCTCATGGGATCAACGCCTTAGGTACTATGTGAACAAACCATGTGCTTGCAGATTATTAAGGGTATTTATTAAAAATTACACACATCAAACACTCGATCAAGTATGTTTTTCTTTTTTTGCAGAAAGATATTTTTTGGAATTCAAAATTTGATGATGTAATTTATAATGTATAGGAGAGGCTATCTCTTGCACGATATAGAGACTTTCTTGGTTCGATACACAAGAATGATGTACGAGTACCATATATATTTGAAGACATATGAAGTCGTTGGCAGCAGTATTGGGCATCACCCCAGATAGTGTCCATTTCAGAGTGTAATTTTGCTAACAAACATGGAGGATCAGATGAAGAAAGTCTACTCGTACACACTGGAGGATCATTGACCCACCAAGAGCATATATCAAAACTTTACATTTATATTTTGATTTTGTACTTTGATGTATGAAATTTAATTTTAGTGTAATTTGATGTATGAAATTTAGAATAAAAATATATGCGTATTATAGAGAATAATAACGTTATCAATGTCTGGTGTCATTAATGGTTGTGTTATTGAGTTAATTTTTTTATCTAACAAAGGACAAATATCATAAAAATATAGGAAACTCTTTCGAATTTTTTGTAAATTGTAGTTCAATTATAACAATTTATTCTGATGCAAGAAAAGTCTAGGGCAAGAAGCTTATATTATGCCAGCTTTTTTTGCACACTCACACCAAGAAACATAATGGTATGACTTTTGTCAACACCTGATGTAGACAACTTCATGTATGTAAAGTATATAACTTTAATATTAATTCTTAAAAATTATCATTTATTAATACAAACAATTATAATGATAGGACCAGATACAAGAAAGCATTGAACTACAATCTTAAAACTTTGAAATTGTTGATGAGAGTCAGTCATATCTTAATGCAGTGGATGGTAAGAATTATGGTGGAAGGATATTTAACTTAGATTCATTTGTAAACACATGCTATTCGCAATCATCTGCAGGCTCTACAGTTAGATCTAGTAAGCAGTTCACATCAAATGAGAGAGTCATTCAGCTTGAGAACACATAGAGAGGTTGATGGAGTGCATAACCCAGCTCTATAATGATGTGGATGAGTTGAAAGGGAGGGACAGGACTTCATCGCAGCAATTAGAGCATTCGCCGTCACCACCTGCATAGCTTCTAGATAAGTGAATGTATTTGATAGTCTGCTACTCTTAAGTTTTGTATGAATTCTTAATTTACAATTATTTTCAAGATACTTATTCCTATACATTATAATATTTTTATTATATTACCAATTAGAATAATATTTACTTTATATTTATCAATCAATGTTATATTATTAACATACATTAAATGCACAAAAATTAAAACATTATCAACAAAAAACTCGGGTAAGAAGTGAGAAATGACGGTTGAAATTTATCATAGACTTATTTCTCGACGGAATTACAATATTATGTCGGTAAAAATTTTGCAACGAATAATGCTTTCCATCGGTAAATTTAGCGACGAAATGTTTTATGTCCGTCGATAAATTTACCGATGGACTTACAATTTACCATTGGTAAATTCACCAATGGAATATTAGGAATCTGTTGCAAATTAGCGATTGAATATTATAAATCCGTCGGTAAATTTATCAAATTTTACTGATAGAAATGCAAAATTCTGTCGACAAATATATAATATTTCGTCGCTAAATTTATTGATGGATTCCTTATTTTTGTCCCTAAATTTTTCCTACAATCGTTTCTTCGACAACTCTTTCTTAATTTCCGTCGTCAAATTTGTTTCTCAACGAAAAATCTTTATTCTCTGTCGGTAATTTCTATTGGTAAAACCTACTTTTCTTGTAGTGTTCTGGTGCCTTATGGCTTACAACATTTATTTATTGAATGACCGATCTCACATTCTAAGACTAAATGGGTGCTTAGTTGATGAGTTTGAGAATGATTCAATAAGTAAGGAATGAAAAATGGGTAGTTGATTTTATGTTATCATTATAGAGACAATATTTTGATATCCAATTTTTTGGGAATACTCGATAGCCCCGAAACATGAGAGAAACAAAAAATATTTATAAGTAACAAAGAGTCACGGCTGTGACACTCCTTTATTCTTCTTCTTCTTCTTTTTAAATATTTTTAACAATTAAATATAATTAATTAAATACAATTAATTAATTAAAATATAATTAATTAGTTATAATTACAATATAATTAATTTAAATAATATTAATTACAACATAATTAGTTAAAATAATATTACAATATAATTAATTAATTAATTAGAATAATTACATTGATATAATTAATTAAAATATATTAAAATTTAATGCAAAACAATATTTTATTTCTCAATATTTTTAACAAACTAACTACTATAAATAATAATAGTAATTATGCTTTCGTTCTAGCCAACTATTATAATTATAATTATTATATCTATTCTCATTATTTATTATATTTATTTTTATTTTTATTTTTATTACTATTACCCAATTTGAATTGAGCGCCTATAAGAGAAGGTCTAAGTATGAATCCGCAACAGCATATACTAGAGAAATGGTGTTTCAAGGCCCAAACCTCAACAAAACAAAACGCTTCTCAACCAGGCGCAAGTTAGCCCGGTTGAGATTGCGAAGGCCCCGTGAATTCAACAAAACAAGCACCGAAGCCCACATTCTTTTCAACTTCTCAAATTTCCCTCCAATTCTCAACTAAAAGGCTGTCCACGTCATCAATCCGCGCGACAACTAAATCAACCAATCACCTATCATCTCCCACGCTATATAAAGCATAAACAAATCCGAACAGCATCATTCCCACTCCTTTCTGCGGTTTTAAATCCTTTGCTCCCCTATTTCATTATCCAAGTAGTTCACTATGGCGCCAAAGGCAGATAAGAAGCCGGCTGAGAAAAAGCCAGCGGTAGCGGAGAAAGCTCCGGCGGAGAAGAAGCCGCGAGCGGAGAAGAAGCTCCCTAAAGAAGGCGGTGCCGACAAGAAGAAGAAGAAGGCGAAGAGGAGCGTGGAGACATATAAGATATACATATTCAAGGTGCTGAAGCAGGTGCACCCTGATATTGGTATCTCCAGCAAAGCCATGGGGATCATGAACAGCTTCATCAATGACATCTTCGAGAAGCTTGCTCAGGAAGCTTCTAGACTTGCCAGGTACAACAAGAAGCCCACCATCACCTCTCGCGAGATCCAGACCGCGGTCAGACTCGTTCTACCGGGGGAGCTGGCCAAGCACGCTGTTTCTGAGGGTACCAAGGCGGTTACTAAGTTTACTAGTTCTTAGGATTAAGATTAGGGGTTTTGGAGATTGGTATTTGATGGTTGTATGTTACTGAATATGGCTATATGGCTGCCTGCCTAGTGCCTACACTGCAACTTAGTCTGGGGGCATGTTAATTAACAAAAGAAGAAGAAGAAGAGGATGCTAATGTCAAAATATTTTATTTACTGAATCAAAGAATGAATGAAGAAATAGATTAAGAAAGCCATTCCCTTTCCTTTGTTGCTTTTTTTTTTAATTAATTCGAATAAAAAAACTTTGCATTAATTACAATTACAGTATAGAGTAAGCTCGAATAACTTCCACAATGGGTGCACGGCACAGTGGGCACTTACCTCCTCCTCTATTCAACTCATTTGCACATTTTGAACAAGTGCACATGTGACCACATCTGCCAGAAAACAATTCCAACATTGCTGAACTCATTTAAGAATAAAACAAAATCATTTCCCCATGTTAGAAACTGGTACCTGTACAACAGAGAATCTATGTGACTATCACAACAAACGCAGCATGTCCCTTTCCTCGCATGATCCCATTTAGATCCATCTTCAGATGTCTCTGCTGCGACACAGTTAACAAATTGCTAAGTGAAAATTTTTCAAGAATTATGATCACTTTCTATTATTTTGATTGACAAGAAAAAACCTTTATTGTCATCAGGTGACCTATTAAGTGCTGCAGAAACTTCCTGTCTCACAGAGCGCTGCAACTCAAGTTGCATGTCCATGCAAGCCTCCAACATCCTCTGCATGTGGCTCATTCCTTGTTGTAGTCTACCCATGTCTGTTCTCAAATCATTAATCATCTCCCACTCCTGTCACGTTTCAGCATCCAGATTCAGAATATTGGTAGAAAACTCGGGGAAAGTTCTCTTCTCATATTGTTGAAGAGTGGAATAAACATGACGCATAACATTCAAAAACAACTTCCAAGAAAATGCGAGTAATAAGTTGAGAAGTGTTCAACCACCTTAAACACTTCAACTTTCATAAAAAATTTTTAAAAAAAATCCCATGAGATTCTAGTAATATGAGAACTGGAAGAGAAATTACGATTATCATGGCAATCATTACATTGGAGATGGCTGATGGTTTTCTACCTTCCAATATCAATACTAAACAAAAGAAGCATCGTATAATTTTGTTTCCTTTCTTTGTTCACAAGTCACTACTAGAAGTCATTCAAAGTGCAAAATAAACACATATAGTGCCAGACTATTCAGTCAAGAAACTCTTTAACGTTTTAAAGACTACCACTTCATTAACGAACAAGAAGAATATTCCAAGTTAGGAAAGATGACATACAAGTTCAGAACGTTGCATGCTATGGCGAGACCATCTATTGTGATGCAAACCCTGGTGCCAAAGTGGCTGGGCTGGGGGCACCGGTGGAGATGGCGGAACCAATGAAGGCCGTTGCATGACATCTCGCTGGTCTTCATTTTGTTCATCTCTCTGCTGTTCATCATCCTGCTCAGGTGAAAAAGGATTTGATGTTGACAAATTTCTGTGCAGATCCCAATCAGTAGGAGTATGGCCTTGCCTTTCAACATATGATTGTATCAGTTGGTCCAGACTTTCACGAAACCCACTGTGAAGTAAATTTGACACACTTCTCCTGTAAGATGAACAGAAATTTTTATCATCTGAATCCCACTCATAAACAATTAATGATTCCGAATTTAAGGCATTGACCTTAAAATTGTGATGCTGAAAGGATTTATGGTCACTTGTGATCAGTCCATATAACTAAATATAGCTTTTGAAAGTACCTGCTCAAAAGTTCCCTAAGTTCCATGCTGTACACATTATCATCATCAGGTGGATTAAATCTATTCAATCTTCTCATGAAGGAGCGGTGACTTCTAGGGGGATCAGAAGGTCCATTTGTCCAACTTTCAACAGCCTCTTGGACATCCAATGGACGACCTTGTTCATTGTCTACATCTCTAGGTGTTTCCTGGGGCCAATCATTGAGTGAAGATTGCTGCCAATTTCCATCCAAAGGTTCTGCACTAACCTCCCCCCATTCATTTGGTTGATTGGGATCTGACTGTTGCCAGTCTAGTCTGTCATCACCTGAATTTCTCTCCCGCCAACCATCTGCCTGATCACCATATCCAAGCCAATTCATGTTATCAACTGTAATGCTCTCAACGCCGTCTGTATGATTAGGCAACTGATGGACATGACTATCTGGATTTCTAGGCTGTGCTTGCTCATTGTCTTCATGTCGGGTATCCTGTGAGGTGCTTATTTGAGTTCGATCATTTCTAGAATCATTAATATTATTATTAGATGGGGTATCAGAATGGGGACCTACTTGACCATGAACAATATGTTCTATCCTTGAGTGGAACCCTTCCCTGAAATAAGGAGTTCTCTGTTAGGAAAATCAGGTGACAATGCCTTTTCACATTGCACAACAGCAGTTTACAGAAAGCTCACACTTTAACAAGCCAAAATGCGAAGATCATAATTAGGAAAGAAGTAAAGTTCGCTCTAAAGCAAACAATCAAGTTACATGAAGGAAATAATGTTGACCTACAAAAAGAAAACAATTGGATGCCACTAATGCTTTCATGCATGAAAAGGAGGAAGAAATAAAAACACAAGGAAAAGGAGACGAAGAGTTGTAGCAAGAGAACAGAGATTTTGCCGTGAAATTCAGTTCAAGCCAGCTAGTGTTCTTCCAAGATCAAGTAACATCCTTAAATAGGGTTCTATCAAAAGATCAAGAAAATGAAGAGAAGTTGCAATTTAGATAATACCTCATCCCAGTGATGTCTGGAAAAGCAATGGGTATATTAAGGATGAATGCTAATTAGATTTAAAGTGGTAAACCTAGTTATTAAGGTTTTGAGCCGATTCAGATGATTGCAGTGAGGCATCTATATCTCATATAATCTTTGAAAATGCCAGCATCATTTTTAGGATGGTATATGATGTATGGACCAAAACTTACAACCTATAACACGTCCAAACGTTGTCCGTTCCAGAAAGAAATATTACTTTTGTAAACAATTCAGTACTGCACCATATTTGCTATGAGGGGTTGTACTTTAGTGCAAAGATAATGTGTGGCTAAATTCACCAGACCAGCCATAAAATATTTTGAAGATAAATGACATCAACATTCCAATTCTCCAATATGAATCTGGTTTTGTAATAGACAGCGAACTATCTTTGGACTAAGATAAGTAACAACATTTGATAACGGTATAATGCACCCAGGATCAATAGCAGTGATGACTAGAGCATTGCCCTGAAGACCAATGCCATTGACCTGTAAACATACATACCTTAAGCCAGAAACAGTGTGTCGCCGTCTTAGTTGAACTAGTTCACTAGCAGCCATGGAAGGTGGTCTCTCATCCTCAATTGTTCTTTCATTTCGTAAGAATCTACCTCTTAACAATGACTGGAAAACATGAGAATGTTACTAGTAGTCCTCTTCCTTATCTAAATCGTTCCCAAGCACGATCTACTAACAGGGTACGCAGCACACAGACAGACGGACATATATATATATATGTCCGTGTGTCTGTTATATATATATATATATATAAAGAGAGAGAGAGAGAGGACTATAAACTAACCTGAATGCGATTACGATGGGCAAAATCAGATACAGCACGATGCTCTAGTAAACCCTGAAGCTCCCTCTGTCTTTCCCTGTCAATTCTAACAAGTAAATCAATAAGAGCTTGTCGTCCACGCAACCTCAGCATGTCCCTACGAATATGCTCAGGCTGACCTTCGTCATGGTCAGCTGCTGAGACATCATGGGATTGGTGAACCTGTGGATCGACTCCAGCACCAAGGTCTTCCCTGTGTTGTCGACGATTTCCTCGCTGTTCACTTGTCATTTGCACCCAGTCTCTGACAATCCTAACCCTCTCACGCTCTGGTTCACCGAGCCATTCCGCTCTAGGATTGCCATTCCTTTGGGATACATTAGAATTGTGATCACTAATGCTACTGTCCATCCAGCCCCGAACAATGTGCCTCACCCTCTCCCTCTCACCTTCACCAAGATCAGGAGATTGCTCCCTGCTAGACCCATTATTATCAACACGTTCATTCTGTGACCCCACTCGCTCATGTGGCCAAGGTCCAAACTCATTCTCACTCTCAGTCGCATCTCCCAAACTTCCTTGGCGGCTCTCTGACATATTTGTTGTGCTAGAAATGTTTGTAGTGGACTCCAACCTTCTTTGCTGCCTCAATCTCCCCCTTGCTCTATTTAACAAATGTTCATCCTCAAGCTCCCGCCACATTCGCAAAATTGTGGAAGCCTGACTTCTCGGTCTTTCTACCGCACCCTGCCGTTGTGAAGTTGGTGAATGCGACTCTCTCAGAAATGATGAATCAAGCATTGACACAGTGTGTAGGCCCGCGAGTGCCATCAACTCGGACTCCCGATTCCTCCTCTCCATAGTGGTGATCATCTCTTGAGCATGGCGAGCAGCCCACCGACTCAGTATCCGCGAGTGACGCCGCCTTGCTGCTGATGACTCGGCCAAGTCATCACCCTCAAGATCAGATCTTCGTCTCCGACGCACAAGCTGATCCCCTTCATTACCCTCATCCTCTGGATTACGAGTAGAGCTGCAAGAGGCATATGACATACAATCATCCAAGTGGCCACGCATCAATTCCTCCAATCGCAGCTGGAACTAATTATGAGCTTGGTCTGCGGAATCAGGTTTTTGCTGTATTTGTTGAAAATCTGTCATCCTCACTACAATTGCAACAACCTCACACCCACAACACTCAAAAGCGCCACCTATTAGTAATATTTCTTCTTCAAAATCCACAAAAGACAGATAGTGCTTAGACGCACTAACAAATGATCAAAGCTTTCATAAGAGCAGAAGACGAGAGGAAAATACCCAGGAAACCAAATAGAAGAGGAAAAGAGCCTAATTTGTGGGAGATGGACAGCACCTCACAACATAGAAGCAAGTGGAAAACCCAACCACGGACGCAATCAGGCTCCAAAAATTACAAGGTACAGTAATGCGCAGGTTAGGAATTGAGAATTGAGAAAAAGACGAAAGTAACCTCGGAAGCTATGTGCATTTCAATTGTAGATCCTAATATTTATTACGTCACCTCACCACAAATTTTGCTGGACCTACTGAAATTTATGGGTATGCTAGAATGGCATAAGGTTGGTGATATGAAGCCGTACAAAATTTAAGGAATATAAATTTTATTAAATTACAAAATAATCTTCCAACATATTATATCTCAAAAATTCATAAATTTGATATAAAAAATATTTTGATTTTTATTAGTATCCTTTTCACATTTTTTCATAAATTAAGATTTAAAAAATCATTTAATTCTCATATAAATATACATTTATAATAAGTGAATGAATACGGAGCATATCTTGACATGGCAGGAGAGGAGAGAAATCAGGTCCTTGTCTTACTCTTTCTCTATTAGGTGTTTGTTTGTATGCCTTTTTCAATGTGCTCACCAAATAGGTCTAGAGAATATTCACCACTTCTTTTTTTTTCTCTCTCTCTGGTTTTAATGAAGATTTAAGGATACTGTAACATTGCTTGCATAATGTACTTTTACAGTATCATAAGTTCATAACATTATGAGAATGATGGGAGGGTCAATTCAAGCAACAGTTGTCCCATAACTCTCCAATGGAAATGGATCTAAATTCCTTCTGCAGTTCCTTTCTCTTGTGTTTTTGGCGAATGAATATCATTCATCCCTGTGATCACACTTATTCTTTCACATCCAAATCCTTTGAACAGATACCACTTTGCATGATTATCCTACATAAAATTCACTGTTCCCCATCTTGTTTGTTTATGGTATGACTTGGATAGTGAGTCTAAAGCAAGCTCAAAATATGCAAATTCGAAAGACAATGCGTCTTTACTGATAAACTTGCTTTCTCTTAAAGTCAAGCAGCTCATAAAAGATGTCTTATTGTTGATTGCAAGCTACAGTTCAAAGACTATTAATTGCTTGTCTGTTAGCTCTTACCAATTAAATCTAGCTATGGCTTGTAATTGAAAGAGTTTAGTTGGGAAAAGAGCACTTAAATTTCACAAGCGTGGCTGATATTGATGTGAAGCAACATTACGTTGCAACGGTGGTCCACTTGATTGAAGGGTTTCAGCTTTCTCCTTCACTAAATTGCTGGAATCAACGGCTGCCTCACCTACCTATTTCACATTATCATTTCTACTTTTGAAGCTTGGAAATTTTTCTCACCTTTTCCTCTTCACGCTTGACTCCAGAAAAGGGAAAATGCGCCACCCAACTGGAACAAGACGTCATAACTGCGAGTGCGAGACCGAGAGAGGCAAGGAAACTCTTTTTAAGTTCCCATTTTTGCCTCATCTGATACATGCATGAATAAAGAATCATGAGCTTATGATTATGTTGACGAATCATCGAAAGAAGAACAAGCAAGAACCATATGACGGGTTGAGCTTTTGTAAATTCAGATTCTAGCAATAACCTCTTCGTAAATGAATATCTGTGTAATCCTTCTTTTCGTTTCAAGTATTTGATGATGAGGAAGGTAGTGACGATTACATTTCATTATTGGAAAATCGAAATATGATCTCATCACGCACACAAATGAAATCTTTTTGTTTGATCTGTAAGTTTATCTATCTAATTATTTCGTATAATCTATTTATAAAAAGCCTTACCCTACCCACTTCACTTTGTTGCCCACCAACCTAGCTCCTCGTCTTTGTGATGGGCAAAGACATTGAGTGGTTTTTTGGTTGTTAAAAACGTTAGCGTTGGTCCCCTATTCTCGCCTAAGCAATTGTAGACATCATCAAGCTTGCTCAGGAGGGAGGATAGAAATTAAGACCTGCAACAAAACTTTCAGATCTAAGGTGGAGGCAATGGCTGGAGGTATATGGTTTTCGGTCAAACTCTTCCCTACCTTACCCACCTGTCATGGTCCATTTAAATAAAGAACCCTTATCCTCCTTCATCATTTGGTCGCCCATAATCCCAACTGCTTGTCTCTGTGATGGCCAAAGACAGGTATACAGTGGGATTATATAAGGTCAGTTGGTCCTTCCCTATTCTCGCCTTGTAGCTCCTACACCATCTCTGTTGCTATCGGAAGAGGATAGAAAAGCTCCAACCTGTATAGAAAACATTCAGATATAAGAAGGAAAGGCAATGGCTGGAGGTATATGGTTCTTCGGTTAAGCTTCCGCTACTGTTTATATATATATATATATTACCATTATATATATGTTGCGTAATGCATGTGTTTTATACGTTCATGTTCTGTATGAACATGATTCATATATTTGATTTCTTATTATGTGTTGTGATTTTGGGATACAAGAACCATATACCTCCAGCCATTACCTCCACCTTAGATCTGAAAGTTTTGTTGCAGGTCTGAATTTCTATCCTCTCTCCTGAGCAAGCTTGATGGTGTTTACAATTGCTTAGGTGAGAATAGGGGACCAACGCTAACATTTTTAACAACCGAAAAACCACTCAATGTCTTTTCCCATCACAAAGACGAGGAGCTAGGTTGGTGGGCAACAAGGTGAAGTGGGTAGGGTAAAGCTTTATAGAAATGGACCATACGAAATAATTAGGTAGATAAACTTACATAGATTCCAAAGTATGTAGCACTGGTTGTAATACTACTGTAATTTTATTGATAAGGACGAAATCGTGTTTCGGATCAAGGTTTTTAAATTGCAGACTGTGAATTATAATATAGTTGTACTCCAGCAATTTAGAACACTTGTGACACTCCTGTAGTTTTGTTGATGAAGCGAACGGTGTTCTGATCAAGGTTTAAGTTGTGGATTATGAGTTGTATTTTAGTTTCATTCTACAGTTTAAAACACTGGTAATTTCATTGATAAGGGCGAAATCGTGTTTCGGATCAAGGTTTTTAAATTGTGAACTGTGAATTATAATGTAGTTCTACTCTGCAATTTAGAAAACTTGTTGTGATACTCCTTTAATTTTGTTGATGAAGAGAATGGTGTTTCTGATCGAGGTTTTAAGTTGTGGATTATGAGTTGTATTTTAGTTTCATCCTGCAGTTTAGAACACTGGTTGTAAAACTACTGTAATTTCATCAATACAGGGGAGAATCATGATTTCAATCAAGGTTTTTAAATTGCGGACTGTGAATTGTAATGTGATTGTACTCCGCAATTTAGAACACTGGTTGTGACACAACTGTAGTGTCATTGACGAAGAGAACGGTGTTCTGATCAAGGTTTTAAGTTTGTGGATTATGAATTGTATTGTAGTTGCATTCTGCAGTTTAGACACTGGTTGTAAAACTACTGTAATTTCACTGATAAAGAGAGGAATCATGTTTCCAATCACGGTTTTTAAATTGCGGACTTTGAATTTAGAACACTGGTTGTGATGCCCATGTAGCTGTACTTCGCAATTTAGAACACTGGTTGAGATACTGTAATTTTGCTGATAAAGGGGAGTCTTGTTTCCTATCAAGGTTTTTAAATAGCGGTATGTGAGTTATAATGTGGTTGTAGTCTTGCAATTTATAACACTGGTAGTGATAATATTGTAGTTTAGCTGAAAACAGCCTCTCTATTATGTAGAGATAAGGCTGCATATTATCAGATCTCTTTAGATCTCGCTTCATTGCAGAATTTCGAACTAGATGATGATGATGATAACTAAGGCTATGACAGTTTCCAGTTTTCCCTCTTTTTTATTTCTCACTGGTTTCAAGTCTTTTTGGTTCTTGTTGTTCTAATGTGTGATTTGACAACTCCTATGTATCCCCATCTTTTTGGATTCTGCTGTTTTAATTATAGGAATATTGATCATTCTTCATTACACAGGTTCAGAACCGCAGGTTAAATCCAGTAAAGTCGCAGTACCAACAATAGATTTCAATGTCAAGACCCTTGGGAAAGTGCTTTTGGTGAAGTAAAAAATTTCCGGTAATGTCTCTTCCATGCCTGATCTTATAAAGAAAATGAAGAAATGTAGGTCTAAATTTGACAATTGGCATTACAATAGAACCATACATCATGCTCTCAAAAAGTTTAAAAGGAAAAGGATTAGCTGACGGGAACTATCATATGCTTGTTTGATTGATGGTAAGAGTGATCCTCTGACTTCAGATTGTGTTACAGATCCTTACATTGCCTGCAATAACGATTAAATTAGGTTAAAAATGAGGGCTTTGGGAATTTCCTCTGTATTTGATACTTGCCTGAAACCATCATTTTGATTTGTAATATAAACATCATGTTGATACTTTCCAGATTACCATAATTTTACTCTCATTTTATGTTTCAGTTTTTCAGAGGAAATAATACGTTCAAAATAAGGAGATTCTCGACATTAATTTACAAATATTGTTTGTTTTCATGAAATCTCCCACATTTGTTTATCACACTGACTAGAGTATTCTAAGAAATTTGACAATACAGAGCTTTTCTACATCCTAAAACTATGCTAAAAACATCTTATAACATGAATTCCAAGCAAAAAACAAGGTTAAATGTACAAGAAAGATACATCAAATGAATAGGTAGAACAACAATGAAAGGCCTATCGTGTGTATTTATCAACAACAGAATCACAACATTCTCACCAGGAACTGAACAATGAAGAGTAAAGGTACTTCAAAATTCAACTATATTTCACCATATTGACAGTTAAGAATGAGTTACCAGAAACTCATATTGCTATTGCTATACACTTGCAGCAGACTATGTCATCATCAGAATCCATTCTTGCTACGGAGGAACTGATTATTACCCTCCCCATATTTCTAGTTTTGTCAATGTCAAATGCCACTGTGCTTAGTCCCTTCCCCACAATGAATATCTTCTTCCCAATTGCTACCAGCTGACAGGGTGGTCTTGTAACTAGTGTTGACAGCCTCCCAACCACAACCCATTCTCTATTATCCTTTTGCCACGTAATCAGTCTAGTTCCGGAACTCTCATCTAACACATATAGGGTACCGTCCACGGCAACTGCTGGACCTTGCCAGCCTGAGAAAAAATCTACATCTTCATGCTGCCATGTGTCACTTGAAGGTTCATAAAGAACGACACGTAACTGAGTAAGCGGGGCAAAAGCATCGCACTTGATATATATCTTCCCATCCAAGACTACGGAATCTGCAACTTCAGGAACGATGTTCCCACAAGAATGTGATTCCCAACTGTTTGTGTGCACATCAAAGGTGTCCCAAGAATTTGAATCACTCATATTTGAACCTGACCCACCAATTGCATATAGCTTCCCGTCAAAAGCCTCAAAAGAAAAGCAGCACCTGAATGCATAGAATTTGGATAATTTAAAGTCAACAAGGGCTGCTAATTTTATTCAAGGTCAATAGGAAGAATATAAAAAGTAAATACTATAAGACAAATACCCTAGTAACCCAACCAGCCAATGACTACAATTAAGCATCAGAAGAGCTTCTCTGAGTTAAAGGTGCATCCAAAGTCCAACTTAATTTGCACTGTTGTACACACTATAGAGGCACCAGTTTTGCAAAAAATCTACCAGAGCACAAGAGAAAGTAATTACAACCTTGCAGTTGGCATCGGAGGAGATTCACGCCATATGTTCCGTAAAACATCATAGCAGTAAGCTTCACTGGTAGCATCTTCCAGCCAACCACAGCCTCCTGACAGGTAAATAAAGTTCCCTAATGTTTCAAAGCCCATACCATTTCTCTTCCAACAGCGAGGCGGAAGCTCTTGAATAGGTCTCCAACACCTTCTTGATGAATTGGGATCCAATACATAACAACACAACCTCGCAAACTTGTCCTGGCACAAAGCATATATCCAAGTCTCACTCAAATTATGCTTTCTTCGATAAACACAAAATTCTTCACTGCAAACCAAGTCCCTCCATCTCCTGGAAACACATTTTAATAGGGAATGAAATTCCCGAGGAACTCTTGCCAAACATAAAAATGCAATCTCATCCGGAAGTCCGCTTATCAATTGTGTTTTATTATGTTCTAGTTCACCATTTCTCCCAGCTCCAATCTCCATAGAAACTCTTCTAACTTCCCTAAAACCAGATCAAGCCCCAAAGGCATTTCAGAACAAAAAAAATAACCAAAAAAAACGATATCACAAGATTCTATAAATCTTAAAAGGTCAGAAACAAGATCGCATATTGGATCTCTATCTCCAAGGAATAAGATCAGCCTATAAAACAATTCAGAAAGCTAACTTCTAAGCAGTCCTTCACCCTGTAAAAGAATTTTTGGGTTCTGAGAACCCATCAGAAGATAAGGATTGAAGCTCTGTAAATATTCCTCAAATAACTCAAAATTCACATAGAAAAGTAAAGACTTTTACAAATACAACCTCGTCTTTAACAAGAGCCAAACAATAACATCCAAAGAGACCACAACCCTCGAGCTTGGTCTGGTATGTATTTCGCTAAACACTAATAATTACTACCTGTAAACAACCAAAACGCGGTGCATCAAAACGGAAAAACCCTAGCCCCACATGGAGTCCAAGTTCCTCAAGACCAAGGAAAAAAATCCGAATAAAGCAAAATTGGGGGCACATAGATATGAAAGAAGATTGAAACTAAAATTCCAAGAAGAGAGAAAAGATCGAAACTGACCTTTTGTGAATCAAAAATCAACTTCTTCTTCTTCTTCTTCTTCTTCTTCTCTCTTTAGGGAAAAAAAAACGTCGAGCGAGTTTCAACTGCAAGCCTTAGTTTTGGCCTTTTGCGGATTATATTTATTCATTTTTATATCATATGTATTAAATCCAAATAAATAAGGATAAAATAATAAAAATGAAACTATAAGGATACGTAATAAATAATAAATAAGCTTGATTTAAATTTAATTAATTTAAACGAGTCAGATTAAAATTATCTATCTTAATAATAAATTAAAAATATTTGTTATAATTTCTTTATAAAAATGAACTAATTATAAAAATAATTGGTGTATCCTTTATTCAATTTTATACTTGATAAGGTGCAAGAATGATAATAGGCCGGATTATAAGTTATCTATTTTTTTTAAAAAAATTCTAAATGAAGTCCTTTTGTCGGTAATTATTGAGCTTAGGCCTAGACAGCCAAGGCCAGAGATTCAACGAGCCCAAAGAACCTAGCTTGGGACTTGGTCGGAGTTCGATCAACCCAAGCCTAGCCAGGCGAAAGCTGCCAAAATTAATAAGGTGATGATGTGAAATTTAAAGACAAAGAAATACTATTTCAATATCACTAGATTTAAAAATTTTGATTAAATTGAAATTTATTGAATTTATCATATTAAAATATTTTCATTGATAGTTTAATAAAATTTAAAAAACTTCTTAATTTTAAAATTTAAAAAATTCTTATAATTTTTAGTTCTTAAATTTTAATTAGAAGATAAAAATAAAAGACATGTGTTATTAATATTGAACGTGATATTATTATTACTAAAGTATACCAATTTAATATTGTTTTATTAATATTGAATGTGATATTATTATTACTAAAGTATACTAATTAAATATTGTTTTAATGAAGCCCATCTACTTTTAACAAGTCCCCAACTATATCAAAATCATTATCAAGAAATTCATATAAATGATTCCTTTTTTGTCGTCAACTCCGAATAAAGATTAAAGGTTTAAAGCAATCGATTCGACATAATAACTCAAAAAATAAAAAAGTATCGTTAATTTTTTCAAGCTCGTTCAAAATTTGAAGTAACATTTGTATAAAAAAGAATCCTTATCTTTACATTCAACCCAATTTTTTAAATTTGATTTAATTTAATTTAAACTAATAAGTTATTATAATTACTTTAAATTATTAATTTAAATAAACTAAAACAAAACGACTCGTTTTGGTTTAATTTTATCTCTTCCTTCACCCTCCCTCTC
>JAOQMP010000004.1:2375578-2394683 GCA_027563575.1 Erythroxylum pedicellare
CTTTTTAGTTTTTTAATTTTTCAGAAAAACCTTTTTCTCAAATATATTTAATATAAACATTAAATATGGACTAATCAAATACCGTTTATATAACAATTCAACTCAGTTTTTAAATTCGAACTAAATTAAATCTTTTTCAAATTAATAATTTATTATGATTATCTTAAATTATTAATTTAAGTCAAATTTAAGTAAATTGAATCGAAATTAAGAATTGAGTTGACTTATTATATTAATAATACTTGATTAGTTCATGTCTTATATTTATAATACGTTTATTTTTTGTTATTTTTTAATTGAATTTTAAAAAAGAGTTTTTTATAATCAGAATTAATTTTATAAAAAATTGAAAACTAAAAGGAGTTTTGAAAAGAATTTTAAGAAATTTTCTAAAATTTTTAAAACTATATGAAAAGCTTATGATTGGAAAAATCATTCGTAGCTTCGATTCACATGCAAATCATAATCAAACATACTCCAACTCGGGACAAGATTCTCTGTATCTACAATTTTGTGCTAATTCTATTTCAAATGATCTCATTCACACATTTATCTGAATCTCGCATATTTGTATGAATGAAATCATACGAAACAAAGTTGGTACAGAATTATGGACGAATAGGATTTGATCCCCTCATATCCATCCCCACGAATCATTACTTTTTGGTAATGTCAGATTCTACAATCACAGCCGTTGATTGTGGACTTGCAATTCTCGCTAATCATTGACTAAACCGTAATTAATGAGCAAATGTTACCTTCTGACTCTTCTCATTTGTCCTGCACCAGCATCACCAAGTTTAAAGCTCCGGTCGCTGTTATGATATTCTTTTTTAAGTAATTAGATCGGACGGTCATATCAGACCAATCATGTGTTTACAAATCAATGAATCATCATAGTTCTTAATCAGAAGTCAAAACTCTAACTAAAGAGTTGTGGTTCCAGTCCAGCACTTCATGGTGGGTGGTTGGTTGGTCTCCATTAGAATGATTCCTTAGAACTTACTGTTATTCTCATTCTCACGTACACCTTCTTATATAATATAAGCCTACAAGGCCATGACCGCCATGTCCAACTAAGATCAAAGATACTTCCTTTTTCAGTTTTTTGAAGAAGTAGCTTCCTCTGTTTTGCAGCCAAAGTGAAACTCTTAGGAGATTCTCACCTGGGTCTTCCCTTTTTTTCCCACTTGTTACCAAAAACCGCTCAATCAAAGGATTGGTACTTTTCTTTTGGATCTTTTGTGAATTTTGGTGCCATTTTATTTAAAGAAAGTCTTCATCTTTGATCCTAAAAGGTTACAGAAGTGAGAAAAAAGGATTGGAGGGAGCTGATTCAAATTACAAATCAGGTTATTAGCAGCTAATGTTGTGATTCAAACCTGTTTGATGAAAGGTGAGTTAAAGAAAATGCTAGACCGTTGCCTTTTCCCTTTAACCGTTACCTTCAAATTTTTTTGAAACTTTTGTTCGTTTCTGTTCCTAAAAGAACTTATTGAAGACTTCGCTTTAATTTATAAACCTTGCAGCGAGTTTCAGTGAATAATTTGTTTTTGTCTGATAACAACAATGACTTGTGATCAGCCCCTTTTGCTTTTTGTTGCAAGGACGATGAACAGTTATCTTTTATTTTCTTTCTTTTCTTGATTGTTTTTCCTTTTTCTTTCGCCTGTAAATTCTGGCATTTGAGCCAGTTCCCGGGTCTAAGTGTCAGATTCGTGTATTCCTAGATTCCTACTACTCTTTTTAAGGATTAAGAAGTTATAAAATACAGAGCACTCTTACCAAATTTGCCAACTTTCATCATTATGTTTCAGATGCTGAGCCAGCACGACTTTAGTAGTAAGCCTCAAATGGATAGTTCTTCAAGTTTTGGCGAAAGTTCCGATCTGGGTTATCAGCCTTCAACTTCTTCTCTGGATCAAAATGATCAATCAGCAACAGAAACTCCAGGTTACTCAACAATGAGTGGTGACTCCTTTTTGTTTCGCCGGACTTTTTCAGAGTCTTCAGGCTTCTCTGATGACCCCAGCTATTCAAGTGAACCTTCCCCTTCTCACTGGGGGCTATCTGAACTCCATGTCAGAAACCAGGTCGTTCTTCCAAGAGTAGGAATGAAACAGATTGATCATAAGCTTGAGGATCAAGAGTTTATGGATTCAGGTAAAATTGTGAATTCTTCATGATGTGTTTGATCAAGACTAGAAGTTGTGATGGGATACATATTTATTGATAATATGAACTTGACAGATCTTGAGATGATGAAGGAGAGGTTCGCAAAGCTTTTGCTTGGAGAAGACATGTCAGGAAGTGGCAAAGGTGTCTGCACAGCTGTTACAATTTCTAACGCCATTACCAATCTTTATGGTATACATAATAAACTTATCACTTAAATGCTAAAGAATACTTTTCTTCTTCATTGTTATAGCTTCTTTACCCTCTTCTTTCACTCTGTTTCTTTCTGTAGCGACCATTTTTGGACAAAATTTAAGGTTAGAGCCTTTGAAACCCGAGAAGAAGGCAATGTGGAAGAGAGAAATGAATTGTCTTCTGTCAGTATGCGATTACATAGTAGAATTTGTTCCCAAGTCACAAAATTTAAAAGATGGAACAGCTCTAGAGGTAAATGTTTATGATAAATATGCAAAGATTTCAAATTGCCTGCAATTTTTTTTTGTTCTAACGAGATTGATTGGTCTTTTAGATAATGGAAGGCAGACCAAGATCTGATATTTACATCAACCTGCCTGCATTAAGAAAGCTTGACTCTATGCTCATTGTAAGAGGATCTTTATTATCTTAAGAACAGAGCACCTCTCTTTTCACTTTCAATATTAAAGCTCCTCATTATACGATGAATTGCTTTTGCAGGAAATACTTGACAGTTTCCATGATAGAGAGTTTTGGTATGCAGAACAAGGGAGCATGTCATCAAATTCAACTCGTTCAGGTTCATTCCGCAGAGTTGTAATTCAGAGGAAAGAGGAAAAATGGTGGGTTCCAGTTCCTTGTGTTCCTCCAGGGGGCCTCTCTGAGAAGTCAAGGAAACACCTGAGACACAAACGAGTTTGTGCTAGACAGATTCACAAAGCAGCAATGGCCATCAACGGCAGTATACTCTCTGAGATGGAGATTCCAGACACGTATATGACATCTCTTCCAAAGGTTAGGCCTCTTTACTGACAACTTCTATCTAAACTTATCAAATTTCCAAGTCCGTTCAGGAGTGAAGAACAACTTCCTGTTTATTGGCAAGTGACAAGTGCAACAGTTTCTAATGATTTTGAATGTTATGTTGTCCAATTCAGAGTGGCAAATCGAGCCTTGGAGATACAATCTACCGTTACATGTGTACAACAGACAAGTTCTCTCCAGACCACCTACTGAACTGTCTGAACATAGTTTCCGAACATGAAGCGCTTGAGCTTGCAGACCGAGTTGAAGCTTCAATGTACACATGGAAACGTAAAGCTTGCATCAGTCAATCCAAACCTTCATGGTACCTCGTGAAGGACTTCGTGTCTGACATAGATCGACCCGACAAAAATCATGTTCTAGCAGAAAGAGCAGAAAGCTTGTTGTTTTGCTTGAAGCAGAGATTTCCTGGACTTTCACAAACGTCCTTGGACATATGCAAGATTCAGTACAACAGGGTTAGTTTCAGGTCTCATCAATTCATTCTTCTGAGGACTATTTCTCTAAAATAAGAACTAAATTTTGGAAATCATTATATGCAGGATGTGGGGCAAGCAGTTTTGGAGGGCTATTCAAGAGTACTAGAAGGCTTAGCCTTCAACATTGTTGCTTGGATCGAAGATGTTCTCTTTGTAGATAGATCAGTGGAAGATCAAGAACTATGAAGGAGATACCTTATTACTTGGAAACACTAAGCCACAAGACAAGTCTAGGTAATGTAGTTTACTTGACTGGAATCGTTAAATCAAATATTAGCTTAACATTCTTCTTCGGCCTAAGTTATTAACCTTCAACACACCAATAAGAACTTGTATCGCTCATCCTCCTAAACATAGTATATGGATGATTTTTCATAAGCCCCTTTTGTTAGAAGCTCAAATACCGACTCTTGCAAGTTTGTGAGTTGTATGGTAGGTCCAAGATCCTCTATTTGGACCTTTTTTATCAGCATCACACACTCCATATATATCAACTATATTACTTCTTTATTTCATGATTTTGATGAGCATGCATGTTTTTATGCAAATTGGACCATATAAAGAAAATAGGTATTCACCATAGTCCAAGTAAGTCAACTACAGTTCTCCAGAAAACATATTTGATTACGTGAACAGGGGAATTATTCAATAAGTATAAAATCCATATCTTTCTTGATCATCTTCTCAACTTCAAATCAGAGCAGCAAAACATGGGGCAAAATTCCACTTCGAAATCGGTTGTTGCTGGAAAATCTTTCGTTTACATCCCGATAACTCCAGTCCAGAGCTCAAAAAATATTACAAAAGACATTGAGCTAAAAAATGTTTCAAGGACAGCTCTGAAAAGAAATATTCACAACAGATACAGAGGTACCATTTCTTTTCATGCATAACTGTGGGTGTAACATCGGCAGCTTTAACTTGGTAAGCAGAAACAACAATAATACATCTTCACTATGGGGTAGATAAAGAAATAAAAACTGTCCTTACAAAACTAATAAAACTTATGAACATAGCATGAGCGCATATCGATCTATATAAATCAAAAGAACAATACAATTACAGAAGGGATGTTGATAATACACATCAACTGTTCTGGCACTTCATCCACGTATCCATGGAGTATGGCGAGGAAAGAGGTGATAAGAAAGCATAAATACCAAAGGAGTTCTGATCACTGGTAAGTCAACATGAACGAGTTAATATTATACTTCAAAACAAAGGGATTCAAGGTATTGGTGTTCAGTTTCAGTCTTTCATAAAGGTCCAGCAAAGTCGTATTCAATAACCTGCCCAACCAAGTTTCAACCTCAACATTTCAAAAACATCCACGCTTGCTTCTTGCATAGAAGAATATGTGCTCTGAGCCCAAATGGCAACAAAAAAGCTTCTTATTTCATAGCTTTCTAAATTAAAATGTTCTGATAAATGAGAAAATAAAATAGTCCAAGTAAGAGAGAATATTCAATTTGATCACCACAAGTAGGCACTTACAAAGAAGCCCCCCTGCAGATGCACACATGCAGATGAGAAGATACAATGATTCATTGATTCACATGAGACAGCTACAAATCATTCTCAAGATATTATACCCTGCTCAATTGGTAAGTAGAATAATTATCATTTATATGTACAACAAGTCTCCGAACTGCACCTTGAGTTAACAGTCCAGGATGGGAGATGATCAAAAGGTTAGGAGTTGCAAAGGACTGTAACCTGGTAGGTAGGGTGTGTTGGAAGATGTTCTTTGGCTCTCAAACTTCAAAAGGACCCTACACCCGCAAAAAAAATTCCCATCCCGACAGCTCCCTTTGCCATCAAAGGAAGGCAAGGCAACAAGCCCTTGTAATCCGCATGACAGTCATTCACGATTTATGAAAAGATTAAAATACCTGTTGAGGGGGCCACTCCTCTTTACCAAATAAAGAATGAGGTCAACTCAAAATCAGCTGTCATCATCCACAGTACCAATGTAGGTGAGATCCGTCCTTCTCACCCTTACAGCCCCTCTGAGCCAGCTGGCAGCTCGAAGATTGGAATGGTCACCACTAGCAATCACAGCTGTGTTGCTTGAAGATGGCCCAGATCCTGCACCCTCTTCCAAAAGTGTCCAAGGATCAATTTCCATATCGTTGTCTTGCTGTGGTGGCAAAGGTTTGGACTTCCCTGGTACAGTAGTTGCTGCTTTTGACGTGGAAGAGACAGTATTTTTCTGATGGTTTCCAGGGTAAAAGCCAGAAATCATAATGCTTGGTTGAAGTGAAGAAACAGCAGTGGTCGAGACAGATGGGGGTGGGCAAAACACAGAGCACCGAACAGAAGGAAGAAGAATTGGCATGGCAGTTTGGATACGCCACCTAATTGTGCTAGGTAACTGCATGCGTTCTAAGTCATTCTGCATTCAGAAAAGTTTCCGTCAGAAGGGTTATGAAGACCAAGTCCACACCGAAACCAGAATAATTTCAGGAAACAAACCTGTAGACTTTCCACTATTTCATGATTGTGTCCATTAGATTCCTTAGCAGTTTCATTCATAGACTTTGTACCAGGTCTTGACTTCAGCCAACTAGGCTGGTTGTTGCATAATAACCCATGAAGGACCAGCAGCATTCGATCAAAGAGGCATTCACCAAACAGATCGGCTGATACAGCTCCCAATGATGCTTCCATTTCCTTTTTCCATTTAGAGCTTTGCATGATAAAGAAAGAAATATCTGCTTCCTCATACACAACCCGATTACCAAGAAGATGAAGTATTACGGAAGAAAGCACGTGCTTCATGTTCCGCCCAGATGGTCCCCTGTGAGATCCAGTAGGTTAAACATTAGATGATAATACAACTGTCCTTGGTAGCAATTCTATGACAGCAGTATAAAGTTTTATGCACAGCACATTAACATTCACCTGAGTGACAGCCAATCAAGACTCAGCATTCTAGGAATGTTCATCAGATAATAAAACAAGGTACTGCATAACTGAGTCTGTGTGTGGATGTGCGTATGCATGCGATTGTGCCAGCATGTGTGTCCATCTGTGAGTGCGTGAGTGTGTGATGTGGGGAGATAATGAATGGAATCGATAGGTTACACATATCGAAGAACATATCAAAACACAAAGTCACAGATGGTGTCCGGGCATATCAGCTCAACCTTTTTAAATTGAATAACATTAAGTGGACGATACACAATAACCTAACATAAATTATTAAATCTTATGGGGATTCAAACAGTGAAAATTTTAGCTAAAAAGGATATCACACAAGCAGCACGTACAACCAAGTATATAATTGACCACCAGTTACAATAAGTGGAAATATCAAACCTACAGTAATCTAGAATCATAAACAACCTGACAAACTAACACATCAATTGCCAAAACATATCAACCAAGGCAGTTAACCTGTATAAAAACCAACAAGTAAATAGCTAAAAGGAGATACAAAAATTAAAAGTTTGGTAATTACCCATCCGTGCATATGATAGGAAGTAATCTTAACAACAACTGCAAGCGCAGCGACATAGAAGCTCGTAAAGCTGCCGGGGATGGCAAAGTGCTATCTGCAGCTGTGGTTCGTCTAGCCAAACCAGGACTGCCACCTCTCATGCCTTTGCGATTGTTACCTTTATTCACAGGACCTTCCATTCCAGAAGTTGTTCCTGTTTGTTTACTTGCACCACGTGTAACTGCATTTATTTGTTGCTCAATATGGTTCAATTGCTTGATCAACTCACTGGCAAAGGTATTGCGAGAATCATCAGAGCCTTGATCAATGCAGGGAACAACTAATTCGATAAGAGCTCTCTCAGTCGTATGCTGCTGAGTGAAATGGAAGCCTTCTGTCTCAAATTGTATGGAAACTTTTTCAGTTCTTTTTGTGTCGAGACCTTCTTCAACAAACTCACCTTCTTCAACAGGTAAAATTTCAAACTTCTTTTTGTCACCCCTATTTGCTGCATGATCAAGACCAGAACTGGGCCAACCCCATGGCTTCCAAAACTGAGCTTTGGTTGAAAGACCCTTACTCTCTGCAATGTTAGTCAGCCGTTGTCTTACAGTCTTTCGTCCAAAAAGGACATCAGGGCCTGCTAAGAACCACTTTGCCTGCAATAACATAGAATCATCCAATGACCTCCCAAACAGATGGATCAGCTCTGAGTAAAGAGGTGCAGCATCAGGTCTGACTAATAACCTCGTGAGGATGATCTCAATGAAGTTGTTCTCATTTTCAGAAGCAACAGTTTTTTCATGACCAGGGAAGGAAGAACGGATTGCGTCTGCCAATGATATATCATGGGTCTCAAGTTTTTCAATAAGGGCTTGCTCATTCAAAAGCAACCTGAGCTCAACCCACTGCCAATGAAACTTTGCAGGCTGTAGTGTGTTCAATAAATTTACAATTTTATCAAGAAGTTTTGTCTCATTTTCAGCACGTTGAACTTTAGATCCACCATGCCCAAAAACCCAACTGCCATCCTCTTGTGTAAGTATGGACTGTGGAATTTTACAATCAATGATAGCACTCAGAAACAATCTTCCACGAAGAGGGACAAAGACCTTCGACTTAAAATTTGAATCCAAACCATTTAGCTCCAATATGGTAGCAAATTCTGCATCCCTGTCATCTGTAGCTATCAGATCATAAAATCCTTTAGTATCTCTCATACACACATCCCGAAAAGGTAAGTGTTTTATTGCATCAACAATTGCCATTGCCAATGATTGATATAATTGATGGACATCATCACGGCTTACAAGGTTTCCAGTAAGAATGAATGGTCTCCAAGTAAGAAATGCAAATATACAATAGGCAGGTGGAAGGACCAAGCTTTGAGGAAGTAGACTCTGCATCCTGGAAAGAGCAACTATGGATGGTTCCCCCAAGAGCTCAACTATTAAACCATCAGATAGAGTTCTGCAATTACCCACAAGCAGTCTAAACCAGTGCACATGAATATCAACTGAATTATCCACCTTGAAAGCCCCAGATGAACGGGCATTACCATTAATGTTGGATTTCATACTCCTAACATATTGAATTACATCCAACCCTTCTTTTAATCTCAATAAAGTCACAATTCTCTCCAGACTAGTAACACCATGGATAATCGCACCAATTACAAGTGCAGATATTGCAGCAGCAATTTTGGTTCCTCTGCCAAGAGCTAATTTTGCAGGATTATTTACAATCTCAGTAGAGATGTTTGCATTAGAATCATGGGATTCAGGTGACAACTGAAATTGACTTCGTGAAGCCTTCAGAGGAGTAAAAGCTGCAGCAAGAGTAGTGGAGGCTTCCGTTGCAAGAGCTATCTCAAAAACACGGCTCTGACGCTCTCCAAGAGCCTCCTTAAGCAGACAAAGGCAATTGATATGAATACGTAAAATGCGCCTGGCATAACTCCATGGACTCAAAGCAGGAGAATTCATACTGTTACTGCATGGAGTAAAATCTGGCATTTTTCCTAGGGCTGCTCCTATGCTATTCACTATAGCCGAAACAGAAGAAGACACCAGAGATGGATCACCTTCTTGAGCAGCACCACCAGTCTGCCGCATACAGTCCATCAATCCCATTACGATCTGTTGAGCTGTCTGATATCCATCATCAGACATTTCCAAACCAGAACTCTTTGCTGTACCAGAACCAAAGAGCTTTCTCTCTTTGCCAAATAAAGAGTGAAATGCATCATCAATATGCCTTTGAACTACATCTCTCATGCTCATACCCACTCTGGACAATCGATTGCCACTTATCTTTTGACGGAGAAAATCATCAAGATCTTCAATCCCTGAGGGAACTCCAAGTGGAAACCCCAAGTCTCCATCAATTGATCGTCCAGATTCAAGTTCAGAAATGAGTCTCTTATCACAAGTTAACTTAAAACTCTTCTCCCACTCAAGGATACTAGGCAAATGGCCATATTTTTTCAGTAGATAACGGGAATAAACCAAGGACGAAGAACCTGAAAGTCTTCCAGAAGAAGAAAGCAATGCTCCAGCACGACGCATTGCAGCTGACAAGACTTCAGGAACAAGATCTGTTGCAATGACTGTATTCTCATACCTGTAGCAAAGTGAGAAGAAGCCACAGACAGAGAAGCAAAATTAGAATTTGATCGTTTAATTCCAATAAGCAGCGGACTTAAAGTGACTGCTATATATGCAACAAGTAGGATTTTTTTTTTCTAGAAAATTTTGAGGACAAATATTTCAGAGTGGAGGGCAAAACAAATTGTACTGATAAGCTAGAGCTACAAGGGAAACTTAGAATCCTGCTTTTCAAAGAACATATTGACCACAAAACACTAAAATGTAAGGAAGAAAAGAAGAAAAACAAGGAGATGAAGAATTTCTTCGGCACATACATTCTGGGATTATCACTCAGTGAATCATTCTACAGCAAAAACCTTCTTCTCTAGGAACCAAGATATGTTTTCTTCCCTCAAGAAGGGACAGAGAGTGGAACACAGTAGCATATTATTTTTTAAGGGCATAGCAGAGCTAAAACAGAAACATAAGAAAACAAATCTGACAAGACATAGAATAAGAATCCAAACGTCTTCCTCTTAACAAAATCTCATAATCAGTTCTATAGTAAGAGTAACCTTCTAAGTGATGATAGCAAGAATGTCTCTCCAACTTCACAAGCATGATTTTCCACATTCCTTGGTAGTATCATCACATTCCTCCCACTATGAATTGTAGCAGTAGAGTTAAACGGGACTTTTGCCAGTAACCAAATGATTAACTTGGCTGCTGACACTAAATCACCACAAGCATCCACTATATACAATATAGCAGAGAGCTCATCTTCACCAAGTTTCCACCTTATGGAGCTCCTATCATCAACTGGAATAAAAGGACGACTAAACTGCCCAACTTTAGCAGTAGTCTTTTCAGCCTCCTCAATAAGCTGCCTAACAACTCCAATCAACCAAACTGTAATGGCCCTTTTCTTCACAATGCGCAGTTTCTCAAGAGCTTTTCCAATTGATACAATATCTCCACCATGCTTTGTTTTAATCCCGTCTAAGGGTTTGTCCCCTTCTGTTCCACTTCTGTGATGAGGACAGTTTACCTTGTTATCACAAACGTGACTTGTAGAAGCTCCCTGGCTACTCTCAATTCTAGCAGTGGCCAGTTGGGCCAAACTCTGAGTTTTATGCACAACCTTTTGCCTACCCTTAGGGACCTGTTTCGATGACTTAAGCGGTGTATCAGCTTTTGAAGAATCTATGGATTTCAGGCCCTTTCTTACCCACCAGCTATCTTCATCATCTGATATTGGAGAATGTCCTTGAAGGAATGTGCTCCCTTCCTCACTTAACTTCTGTCTTTTTGCCCTCCTACAATCTTCACATCCAGGGCCGCCTTCTACTAAATCCACTTTGCTGATTGTTGACTCAGCAGACCTTTTAAGACTCCCTTGAGATTCATCTACTCTTATTTCTGAAGATGTTAAACAATTTGGAAGTTGCAACAGTAAAGAAATGGAAGCCTTGAGTTCATCAACATCAGGATTGACCTTGACCTTGTTCGAATTCAGGACATTAGAAGATGACTTCCAAATATCGAAAGAAGCTGAGGAAAGATAACCCTTTCCAGAGGTTGATCGATTCTTTTGCTTCTTAGTAGATATATTAGATCTTAGTGAATTTGGAGATTGTTCAAACAGACAACCACGAAGGATAAGGAGGCGTTCATTTGAATAAACTTGCATGGCCTCCACAAGTTGTGACCCTTCAACAATCCCTGCCTCTTCAAGAACATCTCGGATTAGGTGCCCAGGAAGTTCTTTCAAGATTTGATAATGTCTTCTCCATCTGGCCATGTCAGCTACGGGACCACTTGTATCCATTATTCCACTAACTATCAGCTGCCTCACATATGATTGGGGGTAGAAAATTCCTGAACGTATGAGTTCCACAACAAGTAGCTGAAGACGCTTCAAACCTTCTCCTTTGTGCACATCATGTTGATCAATCCAACAAACAATGATGTCATGTAAAGGACCTGGACTTTCAAATATATCACCTAAGCTATGGTTTCTCCTAGGAACCCTACCAAAATGTTTCTGATGGTCAAGACCTTTAGCAATGCAATTAGCCCTGTCAGACCTATCATTCTTCCGTCGACACGGGCTTTGCAGATTTCTAAGCTTTAGCTTCAGAACCCGACTTGCAACATAAACCTGACAAAAAAATTTTCCGCCCGTGAACTTGTGATCAGAAGGGAAGCCCATCCGGAAATCCCTATAATCACATGTTGCCCACTCACAAAGAAAGAAAACAGAGCAAACAAATGACAAGCTCACACTCCCTATCCATTTAAGTGATGATCTAAGGCATGGGCTAACCTCTTCAAACCAACCCTCAACCACAGCTCCGTGACAAAAGTTTTCAAAAAGGAGATTATAAGCTCCTCTAATATCTCCTGACAAAAGAGCTTCATCCAAAGCTTGCACAGCTTTAGCCACACTGTGAACTGGATAGCTTGGACTCGCAGCCTTGGTAAGGTTATCAGCACGCTTCTGAATAGACGATACAACCTGATTAAAAGACAAGGACTGGTATTGCGCATCAAGTCCTTTAAATCTAAACCCCCAAGCAGTTTCCACTGAATTATCCCTTGTCTTTCTTGCCTCATCAGATCCCTTTGATACAAAAGCACCATCATTTATTGCATATGAGACCACACTAGATGGTAACGGAAAACAATCCAAAGCAACAAATGAATCTGGTACAGCCAATATCAAATAACGAAGCAACTCAATTAGTGCAGATGTTGTATAGGCCCTTCGAGAATTGTCGACAAGATCTGATCCTCCTGGAGAAGGCTCACGAATGAAACGAATTGCAATGCTAGCCAGGGTCTTCACGTAGGTTTGTGACAGAACTACAGTTTCTAGAACACCATAAATGATAGGCAAAAGCAACTGTAGAATCTCCAGGAAATCTTTTTCCTGAAAGAGTAGAAGTTACAATGAAAATGATGTTACCGAAATGATTAAAGTTGACATGAATATTAGTGAAAAGGTTTAATTTTCCAGCTGATATAAATAGTTAATAAGTAATTGGAAACAGATAGAACACATACCTGTAATTGATTAAGAACCCAATCAATTATTACAGAGGGAAGAAGCAGCCCTTCTGCATAGTGCCAATGCAAGAGCCGAACCACATACCACCACTTGAAATGTAGGGAAGGCTCCTCAGCATCAAGAGCCATTGATGATGGGTCACTCTTTGACAGTATTGATCCAGAATAAACCATGTGAGATGATCTAGCATGCGGAACAGAATGAGAATTATTTCTGGATAAAAACTCATCGAGCAAATACTGCAAGTACTCAACAACATCCTTTGTCCAAAGTTCTGTACGGGACACCTGAGTTTTGTCAAGTGCTCCAGAAGAAATACCAGTAGAACTAGGCCGGACCTGCAAAGACAACCACAATTCAATAGTAGAGTCGAAGCTACTAAGTATAACTGAAGGCCAGTTCTAGTACAAAGAAACTCACCTGATTAAGATAAGTTACTTTTATAAACCAAGTTGCCCTTAGTAATGGAACATTGTTTCTTATAAGAACTTCAAAAAGGGACTTCCTCCTGTAACCATGAGGTACATATTCTGCCAAAGAATGCAATTGCTTGTATGACTGTGACAAGCCCTGGAATAGAAGAAGAGTAAACATTATACACAACCAAACTCCGATAAAGTATTTCAGAAAATGGGGGAACAAGCTCACAACCACATTAAAGACACACAACAGAGAAAAAACTTGGCAAGTCAAAGTTGTCGCATGTGGCGAAGTAATTGCATGTAACCTTTCATAACCTATTCACCTCAATATGCAGTTTTTACCACCAGAATCTTATGAATACCTTATACCCCAAAACTACATAGCGTAAATATAAAACTTAAATGCGAAAACATTTTTAAACAAAGATAAAAACGTTAGAAAAAATTAAAAAGGTACGATTCATTTCTCACAATTCATAAGATTACGTCATGAAGTGGATATACAAAATAAAAACCATCAGGCACTAGCCCTTAGAATGTGCACAGATCTCGTACATATACCTCAATCCATTTTTTCTTTAAATCTTCACTGCATGGTCTTTGATCAGGAAAGACAGCAGGCTTGGTTAGCAACGACCCAGAAAGAGGCACACCATATACTTGACCAGCCTGTCATTGGAGAGTCAAACTACTGACTTGGAAATTTATCACAGTATTGTAAACCTCAGAACATTCAGATTGCAACAAAAAGGTTTTGAACTATGAAGGGTAAAACTTATATGTATACAATGATTAACTGGGAATCAGGAAGTTTTACTGCAGAAGAATTCCCCAAAAAGTGCAATGGACAGTCAAACATAAAACTGACTACCTTGCGTTTTTGAGCGCGAGAATCATTGATTGCCCTCAAACATTTTCTGATTGCCTGCAACAAGGACAAAAGAACCAATAGCCATTTATTTAACGGCAATTTTCGTATCAAGGTGGCAATCGAAGTAAAAAATAACACAGGAACAAAACAGATATGGAAACCAAGTTACCTCTCTGCATTTTATAATAGCAGGCCTAGAGAAACCTTGAACCTGAGTCTGTACGATTTCTCTGGATTCCTGATCATTCAGAAAGTAAAATGCGATTAATTACATCAGAAAAGAGCAAGAATCAAGCATATGTTTGTGTCTAAATATACAAAATGAATCACACATAATCGAATATAACCACCCAATAAGAATTGAACATAAATATCAGTTTTGGAATCATTTAAGCAATTAATTTCAAACAATTGGACAAGGATCATAGCAAGTCTGAAAGTACGAAAGAAAACAAAGCCAGCAAAAATCCAACATACTGACGAAGTTGAGAAACACTCAAGTGTTCAGGTCTTCAGTAATAATTATCAAGAACAATCACAATTAAATTGACAAAACAATTTAAACAAAGATTGTAGCAGTTCATAACTGGAAAAAGGTTAGATCATAAGGAAGTAATAAATGTCACAAATGGATGGCCACATGAAGGGTGAGTATACCTCAAGTCCTCCAATTGTCTCCTTGTACCCAGACTGAGCATAATCTCCGGTTAAAGTCTCCTCAGGGCAATTGGGAGTTTGCGGGTGAAAGTCAGGAGGACCAAGTCTGAAGATTGAACACAAACAATTCACAAGAAGGAAGAGCAATATCGCATGAAGTTGCTATCAATTAAGGACAAACAATATTGAATCCAGAAAAAAAAAATTGCTGTGTATTGACTCAAATATCCAAGAAAATATCCATTCAATCTAAAACAGTAGATCACATGAAAAGATAGCTAAATCAGAACATACCTAGAATTCAATGGTTCTTTATCGCATTTCAACCTATATGGTGTCAATGGAGGTGGCCGCCTGCAGCACAGAAAAGATGCAATTATAAGTAAGATAAACTCATCACAGAAACAACAAAACATTCCAATCTGTAAGAAGAAATCTCATAAATGCACTTAACCATGAAAATGGCCTATTGACCGTCGGGGTACAAAAAGAATATTGAAGCCCAAAAGCCTTACAATACATTTCCAGATTCATTGAGAACTCCAACCTACAATGCTTGAACCTACTGAAAGAAAATAAGCTAGAGGACTAGTCTGTTCCTTTCCGAGAATCAACATGTTACCAAATGCTTCTACGATCACACAAGCATAAAGTGGGCTATATCCAAGACATAGAACACCACAATGCACAATCATGATTCACAAGCTTAGCTTTCTAAACACCAAATAATAAACATGAAAACATCTTAGAAGCCTTAACCCATTAAAATTCCCCAAAACTTTATCGAAATTAGTTTAAGATAAAATAAAAAGGCAACATGATCAGGGTTGAGAAGCTAGAACTTGATACCTGAATTCAGAATTTATGATGAATTAGTACAAGATCAGAAACTAATTTACCGGGAATTTATTGAAAAGGCAGCTGCCAATGAAGTTGAATCAGCCCGAACATTATCTCGTGCTGGCGGCCCACCAATTGCACTATTATTAACTGCACTGGAGGGATGATGCCTGTGCATGTCTCCAAGCTATAACCGGCATACTGCTTCCAACATTGAACTTCTATTAGAAGCTGTGAAAACAAAATAACATTCAGCAGCAACTTAATGTTAAGGTAAGCAAGATCATCAAAGAAGCTACACAATCAAATTAACTAAAAAAAGCAAGGAGATAAACAAATATGATCCCATATTCAGGACTAAATCACGTGGCCTTTGAAACATTAGACCTACAAATTATCAACTGGCACATACTTTGACATTAAAAGTCCGTCCTTCTCAAGTAGAAGAACTTTTCCAAATATAAACAGTTTTATCTTGCGTGTCACACAGTCTGTCTGACCTGTCAAACAAAACATAAAAGCATAAGACAACATTAGAACATATAAATGAAACTTAGTAGAAACCAGGTGTCCATAAACAAAACAGCATAAGAACATGAGCTAAAAAGTAAATGCAACAATCAACATCCTGTATTCTAAACTGCTAAAATAAAGCAAGCATTTCACAAATGTGGTTTTCTTATTGCCCAGTTGAGCATAGCCCAGAACCCAAGTAAGCACACTCCCCACATAGCATAGCCTTTTGACTCAAGTAGCGTTACAATTCAATCTCTAAGCTGTAAATATATCAACAATGCTGCTGCATCCAGATTTCAGCAGAGATACTTGTGGTATAGAACTACTAACAACGTCAACTATAAGAACTAAATGTAAAACTAACTGATGAGAACAAAGACTGATAAAAAAAGCCCAACATTTATGTTGCTCCAGCAAAATTCCCAATGATGATATTGAAGTAAAACACAGGCAAAGCAAGTAACTCTTTGTTTCTCCAAAACAAGTGTGTGATTTGCACCCACAATTTTGGCAGTAGAAAAGTAATAATCAACAAAAAAAAGAAGAGAAGAAACTATGATCCGTAAAAAACAAGTAAAATAGTCATCAATCACAGCTGAACAACTAACATGCCTAGTTATCAAAACAGCTAAAAACCCAAAGAGAGCAAAAACCAAGCAACCCCAACGCAATGAGCAAACAGAAGATCAAGAAAACACGCAATCTAATCTTTAAACCCAAGGAAGATTCTATATCGATCTAAACAAGCATTGACAAGCAACAATCACCAAATCTACAGGAAAAGATCTCCAGAATTCGCGAAGCAAGAGAAGTCTCTATTTTATAAGCTTCTAAGTTGTTTATCAAAATGGTAAAAACCATTAACTATTCTAGAACTGCCATTCATCTTCCTGGATTTTTGGTCCCAAAATTCAGAATGACATGTAAAGAAGACAACATGACTGTTAAAGTCTTTAGATAATTTTCTATCAAACAATAAATTGAATGCTAGTTTAGGAACATAAAGAGCCAATTTAAGAGTTAAAGTTCATCAAATTTTTATTTGAACTTTTCCATAATGGGTGAAAGACTCCCATCAACTATACTAACTCTTTCGATTCTAGAATAGGTAAAATAAGTTTTGAACAAAGAACATAAGGTAATATGATCATATGCCCTTGAATTAATGATCAACGAGGCAAAATTTTTACTGCAAGATAGTGCTTTAGGATTGCTTCCTGTTTGTGTAGGAGACCGCTAAGAGTACTAGATAAGGAATTGGTTTCTACCTATCAAGGTTTAAACACCTTGTTTGCACTTGTTTTTGATACATTCATGACTGAATTTTTCATAGTCGAAGCCTCACTCCTTTCATCAAGATTGACATATCGACGACTTTATTCCCTTCTAACTTTAGCAAAGACTACACTAATAGGAAGAAATGGTTGGCGGGCAATTATCCTCCCTCTAACTTCCTCAAATTCAATATTAAGACCAATCAAGAATTTGTAGATATAACTTTCAAAAAAGAATTTTTAGATATGATAATCCTCCATCTTTCTGTAATGATTACAGTCCTCAATTTATTTCCATTCATAGTCATTGAATGAATCCAAACCTTGCTATAACCTTTTCAATGAATTGAAATACTTGGTGACATTACATCTGGGTGACATTATCCCAAAGTTCATTGGTTGTTGGATAACACGTAGTTGGGACTGATATCCTGTTGTGGATGCCTTTGTGGACCAGCACTATCGCAAACAGGGGCATAAGACCAGAAATATTAGAGAGAGTTGATTTGCTGCAGACTTCTTAGGATACAAATTCTTTTACTTATTTCAGTTTTTATCCATAAATTAAAGTATTGGTTTCTATAACTAATTTCCGTAAGTATTAGTAATTTCTTTGTATTAAGATTTCTTTATTTCCTATATAGTAGAAACTTATTTTGGGATTTCGTTATATCATGCAAGTCTATATAACAGGCTGAAGATTATGAAATAAAGGCGGCAAAATTTTATCTCAATTATTCCGTGAGGTTGAGACTCTCTCTAACGAGTCTTGAGATATAGACTCCCTCTGACGAGTCGTCTATTTTAGTCACCATAGGTTCATCAAGAGGAAAGAATCGTAACAAGGGCAAGGTCTGGGCTGGAATTCCTTTAAAGAATACTACAACGTGAGATTTGGACCATTGCTAAGAGGTAATCCTCTTGGAGAATTGATTAACTTAAAGCAGTCAGGAACAGTGGAAGAATATCATAAATGGTTTCAGGGCTTGTTAGCCCGTGCTGATTCAGTTCGTACAGATCAACAGGTCGATTCCTTTATTGCAAGGTTATCCGAGGGGATCCGTTTGGATGTAGAGATGCAAAACCCACCTAATTTTGTTACTGCCATGAATTTGGCAGGAGCCTTTGAGAAGAAACAGCAACTAACAAGAGTCAGTAGCAACCGACGCAACTTCTGGACTATAAACGTATCAGGTGAAAATTTTCTTGTTGATTTATATGTCATTCCACTAGATGGGTTTGATGTGGTTTTAGGAGTAAGCTGGTTGATGACATTGGGTCTTATTTGGTGGAATTTTGCAACAATTACTATGTGTTTCAAATTGGACAAAAGACAAATCACCTTACGAGGGCTCCAACCTGACCATAGACCTAGATTACAACTCTTGAATGAGGCACGAACAAAAGGATTAGGAGAACTTCTTGAAAAATTTATTGACTTGTTTCAAGAACTTAAGGGACTGCCTCCTATTCGTTCACGCGATCACCGTATATTCTTGCTTCCTAGTTCAGCACCTGTGGTAGTTAGACCATATCAGTATCCTCATTTTCAGAAAAAACGAGATTGAGAAATAGTGTGAAGAAATGCTTCATCAAGGAATCATTCGTCCAAGCCGTTCCCCCTTCTCCTCACTAGTTTTTCTTGTTAAAAAACGGAAAGGCACATGGCGTTTTTGTGTCGACTATCGGGAACTTAATACTAGAACAATTAAAGATAAGTTTCCGATTCCAATAGTGGATGAGTTATTGGA
>JAOQMP010000004.1:2398321-2416589 GCA_027563575.1 Erythroxylum pedicellare
TAAGAGAATGGAATTTATAAAAAGCTAAACTTTATAAGGAATTTTTATAGTATTTTAAAAATGGTTAAAAATTTTTAAAATTTCTTAAACTATAGAAAAATGTATATATTTTTACCTAAAAAATAAAGTTTAAAAAACTAATTTTCCAAAGAAACAAAGCATATTTATAATTGAAAACAACAAAAAATCATGTCTAAATGAGTTTTATTAAATTTAAATTACAAAACAATTCATATTAAAACAGCACCTAGTTAAAATTTTATTAAAATACGAGATTTAAAAAGATTTAATAATACTTAATTTTACCCTTAAAGTAATAAAGATAAGGCCTCCAAAACAAATATCCGGACGCTGTGAAGTTAGTTTGATAAAGGCACCAAAGGTAAGGTACGTTGTATCCAACCGGTCGTTAGGACAGTCCAAAGCTGTCACTTTCTCTAGACACAAACACGACACGTCCCATGTTATAAATTGTACGAATGCAAACAGATGACTACTGCCCTTTTTGACTTGTGTATGCTTGGGACTGACCAAAAAATAAAATTCCCCCCTCGATCTAGCTAGGGAGGGCAACGGCGAGTCAAGCAATTTTTTTTAAATTTCAAAATACAAAACACCTGCCTTTTCTTTTCTTTTTTTATTAAAGAGAACTATCGAAACAAATTACAAAATAAGTCTCAAAAAATTGGTTCTTAATGTATCCTCAAGTAAGAATACGTTAGCACCCTATAAGTGTTGTATCAAAATAAGTAACACCAACAACAAAATAACCAGCCTGAGTAGTAAGCTCAATCTAGCTAGGGAGGGCAACGGCGAGTTAAGCAATTTTTTTGAAATTTAAAAATACAAAACATTTGCCTTTTCTTTTTTTTATTGAAGGGAACTGCCGAAACAGATTACAAAATAAATCTCGAAAAATTGGTTCTTAATGTATCCTTAAGTAAAAATACGTTAGCACCCTACAGGTGCTGTATCAAAATAAGTAACACCAACAGCGAAATAGCCAGCCTGAGTAGTAAACCAATCAGTACGTTTGTTGTTCTCTTAGTAAACATGTCAATGAACAACAGTCCAATTGCAGATAAACAGTTCCCGAATGCCAGCTACAATTGGGTATAACGCCTACGTGCGTTTGACCGAGGAAGAGAGGAGTTGGTGTACTGCGGTCGAATCCACCTCCAACTCTATGTGACCGAGGAAGAGAGGAGCTAGTTTCGACTTACGTGTGTTTAGGAATAGCCAAAAAAAAACATCCCAGTTTGATGCAACTAGAGATTGCAAAAGGCCGAGTCGAAACATCGTTTTGAAATTTTTCAAATTTTTAGGTTTTACTTATAAGGATCAAATCTTGGGATGAGGCTAATAATTTGAGCTCGAACTTGACCTGAAGTTTATTTTTAAAAAAATTAGGTTTGATATCTAATCAACTCAAACCTAGCTTATTAACTTTGGATCGAGCCAGGCTGGTCCAATGGTCATCTTTAAATGCAAGTTGAAGTTAATATATTCATACTCTTTTTTATTTATTTTGAGTTTTAAGTTGAGTAGTTCAAAATTTTATATAAAATGATTTTGTTTTTTTATAAAACAACGTCATTTTAATTTTTTTAAAATTAAACAAATCAATTTAATTAAACTCAATCAAGTTTCAATCTGAAACTTGATCAGACTTGGACTTAAGCTTTATCAAACTTGGACTTAGGCTTGGACAAAAACATAATCCAAGTCGAACTCAAACATTGGCAAATTTGGGTAAAATTTAACACCTAAAGTACGATCAAACGAATTAAGATAAAGACGATAGATTGAATTTAGACGAATTAAATTTGAGTTGATCAAATTTTAAGTCGATTTAGATTGAATTTGACTCAAAGTTAATGAGTAAAATTTGAGTTGATTGGACTTGAGTTGAGTGATATTGATTTTAACCTCAATTGAATTGATCAAACTTAGAATCAAGTTTAAACATGAAAAGATTGATTCGATCCAAACAATCCAAATTTATTTAAGCCAATTTGGACAAAATGACATCATTGGAATCGGTAATAATTGAGATAAACTTGAGTTAATCAAACTTTGAACCGAAGTTAAAACTATAAAAATAGGACGTTTGTAATTTAGTTATGGAGTATCAGATGAATTGACATAACATAATTAAAAACGGTAACAAAATCGAGTCGAACTAGATTTTTTCTCAATATTGGTTTATTTCATTGAAGCTTAACGAAACGAAATTATTTTAGTCAATTGGTCCTTAACTATCAAGCTCAATCTAATCCGAAGCTTGGTCAACTTAAGTCAAATTAGGCCGAGCCAAAATTGTCACCTAGATGCATTGGAGCTAATTGTCATGAAAGAATAACAAGCAAGTGATGATAAAAAACAACTTGCAAGCATCAAACTTATTGTTTTATACATCAAAGTTATTGTTATTCCAGGCTCTGAGGGACTGATTGTTCAGTGGCAGATGAGAATAGTGTTGTGATTCAAACTCAATTCCTAAGGACACATCTAAGTAGTCACAGCTCAGCTCACAATGATCCAAACTATGTTGGTGTTGAGAAAACTGAGACAAATTCTAATCGGAAATAATGAATGAAGTTAATTCAACAAAATGAAACACTCACAAAAGACACACAGAATCAACTGAAACAAAGATTAAACACACCAAGTTCTACAAACTCTACAATGAGACGGGCGATAATACCGATCCGGTTTCTGGCTTCAGCTCATGATTTTCGGATTCTGCAGTTGACAGTTGGTGTCTAGTTTGGCTACAATTCTGAACTTCTATAGCACACATGGTATTAACATATGTACAGGATTCTAGTGGCTAAGTTAGAAAACACAATGCCAAGTTGTGCCGTGACTTTCTGGGAAGACAAAATGAACTACGTCGTGGTTCACTGTTGTTGATCAGCTAATTGCATTCGCATTCATAATGTAGTACTGGCATGATTTTGCTTTCATTCACACCATAAAAAATTGTTCGTTAGTTGTTGGTAGGGACCAAGTAGAAATGAACTTTACAGGTGCGATGTGTTTTCAGTTACCATCAACTCTGCTGGAGTAATAGCATCAACAATTTCCCAACTTTGGTCTTCACAGCTGCAGATTTCTTCTGTCAAATCTTCAAAAATGGCTTCAACAATATCAACAACGATGGTTTCAGTATCAAACTGAAGGTCCATCCATGTTCCAGTTTTGGCCAGGTCTTTACTGACAATTTGATCCAATGTATGAGGTGGTGGAAATGGAAGGAGATGCCAATAAACTCCTTCCCAAATCTCACGAATGGCGTTTTTCATATCCGGGAAAGGCCGAATGGTTTGCTTTACAAGCAACAAGCCAGGGAAGCAACCAAGATAATACCCATATACCTCCACAAGAACCTCATTGATGCAATCGAAGAGAAGCTTTTTGTCACAACAAAGCTGGTTTGGGAAGTACTGCACCTCGGAAAACATTGATGGGTCTAGCAGCTGATCTGAAATACATGACCTTATATAGAATTCATCCCCATTGATTCCAGAGACTTCCAGCACTTCTATTACGTATTCAAATATTGATTCTTTGTCTTCTACACAAGTTTTCAGAGAGATGGCTTGATCTGTGGCTAAAGGTTCATCCTCTCCAAATTGTATTCTTTGGGGCTGCAAGTGAAGCTCAGCTGGAGATAAATGGTGACGTTAGAGACTAAGCCAAGTGATATAAAGTGCAGATAAGTAGTGATTAGGTGAAATTTCTGTATGAGACCTACCGGGTTGGGATCTGATGCTTGCTGGGCTGATGTCCTCCTCAGAGAAAATTGGCTCAAGAACAGATACAGGACTTGGCCGGTCAGGCACCTCAGCAGCATGCTCTAGATCCCCATCTTGCTTGGTTACTGGAGAGGAGGTACGAGGAGACAGTGATGGAGAAGATGAATATTGGGTTTCCTCGTAAGAATTCTGGAAAAGAACAGTCAATACTCAAGATGCAGCTAAATGGAAAGAGGAAGAACTAACAGAAACAAACTGTTTGATATCTTATATTACATGTTCTGTGCTCTCGTGGCATTCTGCTTCTTTACAGACTTCAGGTGTGCCAGTAGGCTCATCATATGCAGTGGAAAAAGAGCTGTTTCTTTCAGGAGAATACACGGTATCGTTCTCCTTCAGGGATGCAGCATCAATTGTTTTGACAATGTCCATTTCACCTGCAAAAATTCATCCACGGTAAGGGACCTGAACTAAAATATGTAAAAGACTAGTCCATCTACCATCATATATCATAATATGGAAACAGAGACCTTCAGAAGCAATGTCGTTTTCCCCAGAGCATAAGGTGTTCTCAACTTCAATGTCAATTACAAGCTCATTTGAGGCACTTGAGTCTGCATTTGTGGGAGAGTGCTCTTTGCTACTAGTGATCCCATCAGAAACAAAAGAATGGGTCTCAGAGTTAAGGCTTATTTGACTCGTATGGCTGGCATTTCTATCTTGTTTCTGAAATTCGTCACAAGAAGATAATCTCATCTGTACTATACCATGGATCTGCCCCCAATCTCGTCCAGGACTTGGGATAGGAGAAATACTGTAATCAGGAAGAGAGAGAATCTTCCCAAGGGTTTTTGGCGCCTGCCTGCTTGAAAAATCTTCATTCCCAGCCCCATTGCCGAGCATTTCTGAAAGATGTTTCCTGGCCTCCACATAAATATTAGATGCCCTTTGCTTATTGTTTGCAATGTCATGTGGTATACTTGTTTCATATTCTTTTGGCCTACTGGTCTTCTTCTCCTTTTTGACAGCATTAGGAGGTCTGGCAATTTTTTCAACAAAGAAGTGATCTTTACTCGTGGAATTAAATCCACTAATATCCTTAGCTCCTTTCTCACTGTTTCTGATAGCTGCGCATTCATTAGTATGCTTCTTTGAAGCATCAGCAGATGAGTTCTCTTGCCTTTCTTTCCCCATGGCATGTTTCAACTTTCTTTTGATTTCTGTAAGAGAAAAATACGAGCCAGCTCTTTCATTTGCTTCCCTGTTTCTAATGATGAGATGAGGCTTAGACAACGAACTTGTATTGCTTTCTTCCTCAGAATTTTGCAAGTCTGTAAGTCCAGGCTTCAAAATAACAATGGTATTTGTAGTTTGATAAGAATTGTTTCCTTCTGATGGAATCTTCTCCAGAGATCTAGTTCTTCTCCTGAAAAATTTATGCTGTTTAGCGGGGACAGTCTTGTCAGGTTGTCTTAAGCCACAAAGGTCCTTTTCTGACGTATTAGAACCTACAAGTAACTGAGAGTTTTCATCTTTCAGTCTCTGAGACCCTTTGCCCTTTTCTGTCTGAGCATCAGACAAGCCCTGAATGTATTTCAGCATCACTGACTTAGGACCTTGTATGAGTTTCAAAAATATTTCATCAGAACTTAGAAATTGAAGCGCATCCCTAAGTTCTTTAGACAGATTCATGTTCCCCTCTTCAGTTGCATTTTTCTCATTAATGAGCTTCTCACTTATCAGACATTTGATCGCCTCCACCAATTTTTCTTCAAAATCAGGATTTTTCTGGTTTAGCTGACACCGAACCTCGTCATGCTGGCTATGGTTTACATAACCAACACTTTTTTGATGGATCTGGTGGCAGAATTCTTCCATCATTTCTTCCATAAGAAGACCATTTTTAGATTGCTTGTCTGATCTCTGCAAGCAAGAAAACTCGGTTTGCATTTTTTCATCAACATGCAAATCCTCTATCCCTAAGTCAAAACTTCGTGATCGACTTCTGCTTCTTCGTTTTTGGTTCTTCCTATTGTGGCATCCATGTTCAGCATTAGACTCCTTAGGTTCCACTTGAGCATTATTCATCTCTTCCTTTGAATCTTGCTCGATAAACATCTCTTCTTCTATGAGTTTCTTCACACTTGGTTTACCAGCATCAGCTGCTACTATGGTCTCTTCAACATCCTGATATATTGAATTTTCATGAATATTGACTGAAACAAACAGTTAAAGTTCCATAACCCTCCTACCCCCTCTCCCAACAGGAGACAAAGGACAAGATGATCAAAGTCGCAAATTCCTTTGACCGGAGAAATTATAACAAACAATTGACAACAATTCAGGTTTGATGAAATAAGTTGACAGCACTTACAGGGGCTTCAGGACAATTTTCTTTAGGATTGGTCACCGTTTCAGTCTTATTCTTCCGGCTTGAAGCACCTGAAATGGAAAAGGACAATTCCCAAAAAGGGCCATTGAACCACATAATTTAGAATCGAATAACATCGTGTGAAAACAAGCACAATCAGATTAATATCTTTGGATGGAGCAAATCCATTCACTAATTGATCTTAAAAAAATAATGCAAATGTCATCAAGTACTCTGCGCATACAATTCACTTCATTTCTATAAGCAAAACAACATAAAATCCATCACCCCTATCATTTCACCAAAAAGATACTTTCTGTGTGGGAACATGTGTCTATGGGCAGGCTCTTCTCTGAGTTAAGTGTACAGATGCAGGGAATTAGGAAAGCTTTTGATATTTATGTCCTCTATCCTTTTTCTGTCTCTTTGTGTGTGTGTGTGTGTGGTTAGGGAGTTGTGGTTTCAAAGATGTTCGAGTCTTTACCAGCAGCATGCCTGTTCCCAGGCCTCTTATCCGAGAGAAGCTTTTGAGTTGTCCGACCATGGCGGAAGTCAAACATGTTTATTATTCCCCACATACATCCCGATCGATCTCTTCCATGTCGTGCCGTCCGTTTTTGGGATTTTTTCGCCATATTTAACTGGAAGTCCTTCAACTGTCTCAATGTTTTCTCACCCAACTCTTCCCTCCATGTACTCAATTAACAGCTGAAAAATACAGGAAAAATATCAGACAAAAGATGAACTCATTCAGACATGGCTGCAAATGAACTTGAAGCAACAATTGCATTGTGCGTGTAAGAATATCTATGAACTAACGAGAGTGCCCGTCAAGCAAAGCCATACGTTCATAAACATTGCTACCGAAACACATGAACCAGCAAAGAGAAATCAGAACACGGGAAAACTAATATGGAGGATCAACATCCAGAGGAAAACAGAAAATGGGGTCAAAGAAGGATCGGTGACATCAAAAGATTTGCGTAAACATTCAGCTTGATCTCACTGACTTATTTCTCAAATAAGAAACTCATGCTTAAAGGTACAGAATCACCAGGAAACAATCACTCAAGATTCAACGGAGGCTGATCAAAAACCAGATTTATCTCCTTCATCTTACCAGGAAGAATTATTTACCATTCATAGTCCAGTAGTTGTCGATCTTCATTACCATCAAAAGCAGTTCAGATGGAGGATCAGTTAAATAACCTGGTAAAAGGTTTTGCTCCCAAAATTAAAGAAAAAATGGTGCACATGAACTGTAACGATAAAGAAAACTTAAATACCTTATATCCGATAAGGCCGAGAATATTAAGAAGTTGACAAGGAACCAACTGTTGAAGCAAAATAAACAAGATACTCAGATCAAAACACTCAAGCTGTCACAACGTAGAGCTCAAGGTACTTAAATTAAGCTTCCTTTGGGTGGCAAGGTATCAAACTCTCCTTTTTACCTCCACACACAAGCCATGAAAAACGCCTGAAGTGCCTCACCAAACACCCTTAAACGATAAGAACGATGAAAATTTAAGTGTCCTCACTGTCTCACAACTCAAGACTTTGATTTAAACTTCATGGATGTTTATATCACAAACTTGCTTGGAATTCAGCATACACACAAGTTTTGCTGTCTCATAGCCAACAAATGATTCCAACTTCATGATTATTTAACGACAGACGGCAAATTTTGGCTTTTCCCACCGCACCAATGAGCCAAAACTTCACCCAGATTAGTACTCTTCAAACACCAAAAAGAGCATCAACCATAGAAACTCCTGCAGATTCCTATTCAGACGTCAAACCTGCCACCAGGAAGATAGATAGAGAAAGGGTGACAGAGAGATATCAGTTCCTTCCAATTCACCAAGAAATGCCTCCTCAGGCTTGTAGAAGAAAAACCCAGATCAAAATTTGCAACTTCTTCTAAATTCTAATACTTGGAACGTGAAACAAAAAAACATGACTTTCTTGTAGGTGGGCATCTTTTGACAGCCAGAGAGAGAGAGAGAGAGTGGGACCAAAATGCATAAAGTGGGACCAAAATGCATAATCTATCTAGCACCGACCGAGCCAGAATTTCTTTGTTAGGGACCTTTGTTTTCTGATATGGGGCAGGCATTAAAGACTGAGAAAAAGTGAAAGAAGAAAAAGAGTGACAAGTGTGAAAGTAAAAGTTGAAAGCTTGACAACGATTTAGTTAGAGAGACTATGAAGAGAAGAAATAAAGAAAAAAGAAGAATACGTGAACGTTGGGTTTGGTATTCGTACTCATGGGTCCATCAACAAATTGAAAGAGAGAGCTTTCTGTACAAGGAAGCCTCTGCCTCAGCCTCTGTTTTTGCCTCTATTTCCTTTTTCTGATATTCCACTCACAACCATCATCAAACTCACTCTCTCTATCTCTCTCTCTCCACACACACAAACCCTTTTCAGGTCTCTCTCTCTGCCCACTTACCTGCAGATAAAAAGTAACACAGTAGTTGTCTCTTCACTTTTCCATTTTCATATATCTGAGAGACATTATTAAACAGTCACGTAAAAACGAAGAAGAAGCAAACTTACCTACATGATTACGCAGAAACTTGATGGACACTAACGGTTTTTCTCTGAGATAGTTTTAGTAAAAGCTGACTGCTTTTGGTAATTGGTGACACGATTATGAACATGGAAACAACGTTGGAGAAGAAGCCAACAAGAAAATAAATAAAACCCATTTCCCTGTCTGCAATTGTCTTCCTATTTGTTTCTTCTTTTGATCCTTTATAGTAGAATATTGATTTCTTCTTCTGGGTTCTTTGACTACTCTTGTGTAGAGTTTCATCAATAAAATAACTTAAAAGAACCGTTCTTGGCATGATGACTGTGACCTGTGAGTATGATAAAATTTCTAAGGCTAAGTTAAGGTTTGATCGTAAATGGCAATAAAAATTAAAATGAATATAATAAAGAATAAAAATAAATATTATATTAGTTAAAGAAAAATAAATAATTATTATTTTTGATTACTTTATAAAAAATACTGAAAAATAAAAATTAATTATATTTTATTTAATTATTTAATTACATTATATTATAATTAATTAATTTATAACAATTGACCAATAAAAAATTAATTATTGTCTTATAATTTTTATGTTAGCATATTAAATTTTATTATTTTTTGAAACAATTATTCTACTAGTTGAAGGTAAAGTTGCGTACTACTGAATTTTGATTTTTTTGAAACAGTCTCTCTACTAATTAAGCGTAAAGTTGCGTATTACTGAATCTTCTCAGATCCTATGTCTTGGCAAAATTTCTCCTAGATGTTGTCGTTATGTATTAAATTTTATTATTATCAAATGCTAAATTATTAACTTTTAGCATATTAAATGTACATTTTTTTAGTATTAATAAATTCTAATTTTATTATATAGAAATTACTAATTATGAAATTTTTGGTAAATTTTATTGAGGATTTTTTTAAAGTTAAATAAACTATATTAAAAAAATAAGCAGATGAAAAGCCTTATAAAAGTGCATCATCACAAGGTGTGGTAAGCTGATAAAAATATTCAATTAATTTAAATTAATCTATAAATATCACAATATTTTAAAAATTATTTGACCTTTTGCAAAATAATTAAGAATTATTTATACTTTTTAACCAATAATTAAAAATTGAAACTGGTCATGTTAATTTCTATAAATTAGAATCAAACAATTCATTTTTTAATATTTTTTATTTTAATTTTTTAAAATTTATTTATTTTTTATTATAATTATTTTATAATATTCTAATACCACTTAAAACTTTAAATTTAATTTTTTTTAGTGGACTAATTTCTCCTCCAAATTTTAAAGCGATACTTCAAGTTTTTCTTTTGTAATAATAAATTTTCAGTTTCAAATAATGGAAATAATATCTTTGCAAAAAATTATAAAAAGAAAACTACTTACATTTACAACCCTCTCTCTCCCGACTTTCACAAAAAAAAGATGTCTTGTGTATTAGGATACGTTAATATTGACTTTCAACTTTATTGATAAATGGAAGACAATGTATTACAAATTTTTTCCAAATTTTACGGAATCGGGGATCAAATTTTCTGTTCTCGTTAACCAATTTTAACTTTTATCAGTTAATTTTATTTATACATTTATACTGAGACCTAAATAAACATGTTGATTCAATTAACTAACACAAGATTAAAATTTTCCGTTACTTTATCTTATCCAACGGAATTGAAAAAGAAAGAACAGTGAAGTTGGAAGGTGAAACAGTATAACTTGTTTTGAACTCAAACACCTTTTTGTTTGGAGAAGGTGTAATTATGGCTAATGATTATAATGATTTGCTTTTATTCGAATTCAAAATCTCCATTTTCCTCGGTAAAAGATTTGTTTGATTTTTAATTTTTTAATTTTTAATAAATTTTGTTGTTAAAAATTAATGAATTTATTGATTAATTATTCAATATTTATAAGCTAATCATTTTTTATAAATTAAAATAAATCAATTAATTTTTATTTTATAGTTTTTAATTAAACCTTAAATTTTGTCATGAAGATGAATATTCTCTTTCAATCATATTTTAAAATTTTCAATTCCATTCAATCTTTAATCAATCTTATGACGATCTAATACGAGTTGAACTTTTAAACTTTATAGTTATACCTCTTGTGTTACAAATATAAAGGGCAAGCGTTTGGAGCAACTAGTAAAAGGTTGTTCCTTTGTGACTAAAAGGTCACATGTTCGAATCACATAAATACCTCTTAGTAAAAAAAATACAAAGAAAAAGTTGTGGGTATATCGATAACCCTCTCCAAATCCTCACAAAACAGGAAGTTTTGTGCACCAAATATGTTGACTTTTGACCTCTTGTATTACTAATTTAGCATTCTATTGAGTTTATAAATTAACCCATAAATTAGAATAAAATTTATTAAAATATGATTTAATAATAATGTTTTTAAAAAAGTTATGTTATAAAAAAAGTTAGTATCCAATAATATAAAAAAATCATCAGTTATGATATTATTACTAAAAATCTTGAAATAAGAACAATGAAAAAATAAAATTATAAACAACAAAATATTGAAGATTTATTTAAAATTATTAATAATATTCAATGTAGTTTATTAAATTAAAATGTTTTATTTATTTAAACACTTTGAAAATTTATTTTTTTAGGAAATTGAGTCCCGTAAATTCTTTAATTTATTAAAATTCATTTATATTTAATCAATTACACTCGAACTTATTAAATTTACATAATTTATAAATTATTACTTATATTTAAACTAAAATTATCACCAAAGGACCGTTATAACTATTCATTCATAATCATATCTAAATAATAAAAACAAAACAGAAGTAGTCAAAAGTATATACTATACAAATCATTTGAATCATTATATAGATGAAAAGATGGGTTTCAATTCCCATTTTTGGTTTAGTAGAGTCTAAAGGGGTTAGCTTACACAAGGCAAAGAATGACATAAGAGACAAGTTGTCCATTGTGAGGAACATATGGGCCTTATTTATGTTTCACTTGGGCCCTCACCATGACAAAAACATATCTATAGGTTTACCCTTAATTATAAAAAAAAGTATAGTTTACCCAATTTTATAATAATAGTAAAAATAATCAAACAGAAAGCGAGCATTTGAACAACCGGTAAAGTAATTCATTTGTGGTCAAAATATCACAGGCTCGGGTCACAAAAATAATCTTTTTATCCAAATACGAAAACAAATACATGTACAATTAATGTCACCTTTTCATACTCTTATAAAGCGGGTAGTTCGTGTATTGAGATTTGTTGACTTAGTAACAATAGTCATATTAATTACTGTAATTTATTTTATTTTATTTGTTCTTATATTTTTTCGATCGCATCGGCTAAGGTATAGAATCTATTGTAGTTGATTAATAATTTTCATTTTTGCTTAGAAGTGAAAAAGAAAATTACTAAAAGGGTTCATTAGCTTCCAAATTGGGGACCACCAACATCAAAAATCTTCTTATACCAAACACATGATTGATTGGATAAAATTAATATTAGGTGAAACCAATAGATGTTGACTAGTAAATGTAGATTAAATGTGTGACAACTCATTGTAACAGTTCTTGAACTATCTAACAGTTCATTTTTTATTTAGTTCGATTTATTTTAATAACTATTATTATTAAAAATTGATTAATTAATCGATTAATTTTTCATAAATTAAAATTTCTCATAAATCAAGATAAATTAGTTATTTTTCATTTAATAATTTTTTAATTAAATTTCAAATTCATCGATAACTAAAGATAATCTCTTTCAATCATATTTCAAACTCTTTAATTTTATTTAATCTTTAGTCGGTTTTATAACAATCTAATACGGTTCAACCTTTTAAACCTTAAATATATTGTCTTACTGATTTAACTTTTAGTACGGTTTTTAAAACATTGGTTCTTTCCTTTAAATTATGTTGGAAAAATATAATTCAATTATTGGGTTTAAGTATGACATTGGTTACCTTAGAATGTTTAGAGGCTTGATTGGATACCAAACTTAGAATACATTATTACATATGTCAATGTCTGGTCTACTCTTTCACTTCACTCCTTTTATCTCCAACCATATTCATTAGAGCTTACTAACAACAAAGTTTGTTGGGATTAAATTTTTAATTTTTCAAGTTAGGTAGGTCACTACAATGCAAAAGCAAACGTTACTACGTACAGGGAAGGATGCCTACTATAGGGTTTTTCTAGACCCCGCGTCTTAGTGAAATTTCATCTGTGTATTGATGGTAATAATAATAATAGTTTAAATCTTAAGATTTTTATAAGAATATAAATTATATATTAATATTTAAGAACATTCAATTTTTATTTTATTAAAATCATTAATGAATAAAATTTTTAACAAAGTGTTATATATTTTAAAATATTTGTTAGTAAACTTCACTTTCACTTTATATAAATCACACGAGTCTTGTTAATATATTTTTAAAGATATAAAATTATTGTAACGATATAATACTCATCAACCGAGTATTTATTTATATATTTTGAAAATGTAAAAAATGAACATATTGATTTACTTATTTTATCTTTTATTTTTATCTCTTACTTTGTTTTATATTTATTGTATTATTTATTATATTACTTATTTTTATATTTTTATTTATACATATTTTTATTTATTATTATTATTTTAATATGTATCTTTTATTAAATTTTCATTTTTATTTTATTTTATACTTGTATATTAGTTATTTACTTATTTAGAATTTGTTTCTTTTTCTTTTTCTCATGTGCATCTATCGAAAATAGTCTCTCTATCAATCGGGTCTACTAAAATATTGTCTTTGTTATTGTTATAAAAGATGATTTTGATCACAATCCTTGAGGTTTGAATTATAATATTGGCCTACTCTGTTTATAATCGAACCGATGGTCCCTAGGCAGTGGTTAAAACGGTAAGGTCTCAACAAATGATGTCAAGCAACTGAGACGGCTATGGGTTATGGAAGTTTAATGAATAAATTAAACAACTAATGTGATTAAGTGATTTGGCCTTTAGCTTAAGGGGACATCAGATGAGATGCTTACCCAAAAGATAAGAAGCATTTATAAAAGTAGTTGTGTGCTTATTAAGCCAATGGCAATGCTTACCAAAAAGGTTGCCACTTTATCATTTGAAAACTTTACTATTAGACCTTTATGAAAAGAGTGGGATTTTTTTACCCGAGATGGTAAATTCCGATTAGACTCGAACCTAACTCGACCTAATTTTGTATTCTTTAAATAAAAAATAATATCTTTTTTTTAATTTTTCAAACTTTAAGTCGAGTTAAATCTAAGTAATTCGAGTTTGATCCCGTCTGGCCCAATCCAAGACCTATTGACCTCAAGCTGAGTGTGACTAATCTTGAACATGAATGTCATTTACAATTTTCTAAACAAATATTATTATTATATGTGTTAAAATTATTTACATACCAATAAATATAATATTTATAAGTTACATGTTTTAAATATTTCACTTCATAAGTCAAGGATTTGCAATTAAATGATATATCAAATTTAAGTGATAATTATAAGTTTGAAAGTATTTTTACCAAGTTGCAATTCTATTCATTGTTACAAGATTTGATTTATTAAGTAAACATCTTAGTAAACATAAATAATATGTAAATTACATATTTTATTTTATAAGTGATATATTTGATTTAAAATTAAGTGATATATTTGATTTAAATAACATTTTTAATAGTTTTAATAACAATTAATTGTATTTTAACAGTTTTAATAACTTATTGATTAAGTCAGTCGTATTTAACCTGAATAAAGTGAATAAAGTAGTCAAATAAAAGATATTGGTTAATGGGTCAAAGTTTAGGAGAAAAATATATTCCAATAAATATAGACCGGAATCATATCGGGTCTGTAATGGAGAGTCCGATATAAATATTATATATAGAAAGTTAAGGTCTCCTGTAACTGTTGTAGTAAATCATAAACGTATTGATATTCTGATCCATTCAAAAGCTCACATATACAAAAAGTTAGATACGGGTTTTAACGCATTCAGGTGAGTAGATCCCGTTTCGTCCTTGAAAACGTCCTCTAATTATTATGAAACTGAAATCAGATATTTTTATATTTCTTCAATATTTTCCTTTTCGACATGCTAACCAATTGGTTCAACTCTAACCAATCGTTTCAAGCATTGGATGCTTTTCATCTCTGGTTTCCAAAGTTTCATGAAACAGGAAGTAATCTAAAATTAATAACATCGAGAAACCTACCTCATTTGGAGGTTGATGACTACCAAATTAGGCATCATTGTCAAAGACGTGCACAATTTAAAGGGGGGATAAAAGATTACTAATGATTATAAAATCTAACCAATTCGACCGGTTTAATCGTAAAAATTTTGAACTATATAATTTTTTTGATAAATTTTTAACTTTTTGGTCTAATTTATTTTAATAATTATTGTTGTTAAAAACCGATCAATCTATTTATTAATTGATAAATTTTCATTAATTAATAATTTCGTATAACTAAAATAAATAAATAGAATCACTTTTGTAAATTAAACTTCAAATTATTCGATAACAAAGACAATCCCTTTTAATCACGTTTTTAAAATTTTCATTTTTATTACAATATAATATCCGTTAAAGTTTTGAAATCTTAAATCTCTTATTTTACCTGTTTAACGAAAATTTCCCGAACCCTACTTAAATTTTAAATTAGATATGTAACTAAAAATTCGGTGTGTGTTGAATTTAAATTGGTTGGTCTGCTTATGTTTGCATTTTTAAATTACATTATATATTACAAAAATAAATCATATTCAAAGGAAATGGAACATATTCTTTTGTAAAACTGAAGTTTATTCCAATCAAACCTTACGGATCACTCACTTGAGGAGGAGGACTGACAATTATCTTCTTGAAAGATGAGAGATGATAAAGACTGAATTCAATATTTTAGTAATTAAAAGGACTAAAAGTTAAATTAAAAAGCTGAAATTATGTTTATAGTTAGTAAAAATTTGTAATCTTAACCAATTAATTAATAAATTGATCGGCTTTAATAATAAGAGTTATTATAATAAATCAAACCGAAAAGTAAAAAAATTAAACTAAAAAGTTAATCGGTTTAAAATTTTCACGATTAAACCGACCGAACCAATTGAATTTTTTAATTATTATTTTAATCTCTGTCATTCATTTTGAAGGATAATTAATTTAAAACAAAATTCAATCGAATGACTTCAACTCGAAACATTATTTATGATAATAGTTTATTTATTTAGTTGAGGGTGAGCTTTAAAGCAATTAGTACCATAAGTACCATAAGGTCACATGTTCAAATTACAGAAATAACCTCTTTATAAAAATACAAAGGAAAGTTACATATATTATGATCCTCTCCAGGTTTGTGCAAAGCCAAAAACCTTATGCATTAACTTTAAAGTTTATTTATTTAGTTGCCGAAAATTTTGTTATTTACAATACGTAAGTATTTATCTTAAAAAAATAATTTTACTCTACTAATATTTTAAATTTAATTATTAAAGATTTAAAAATTAGTCAATCGATTTAAAAAAAGTTGCCTCTTAGAAGATGGTCGAGTTAGTAGAGTAGAAAAGCATGGAGTCAAAAGATCCTGTGTTCGATTCTCCCTTTTATACTATCTTAATCGAGTCTATCATATAAGACTTGCTTAGTGCGAATTAACCAATTAATCTGATTTATAGGCTATTATGTCAATCTAGTAGTTGAAAGGTAATAATTGAGATTACTCCATTTAAAGATAAAAAAGTTAAAAATTAAACACTAAATTAAAAAAATATATCCTTTTAAGAATCTTTATCCCTTCACTTCAGAGATTTAATAATGGCAAAAGGTGAAGCACGTCCACAACCTTATCTTTTTAAGGCAACAAGGCTTGAAACAGGGGTTTTATCTTTTTAAGGCAACAAGGCTTGAAACAGGGGTTTTGGAAAAATCAAAGACTTCAAATGATGTTGGCTTTACAGTGGGAAAGCAAAAATCAAAGAATTGGCGTATCAGCAACCAGTGCGTAAAGGGCCCGAATCATTACTTCCTTTCATTATACATGCTTTGTCTTAATTTTCCAGATGATAATGATGGCTTGCACAAAGAAGATAAGTACAGATTACGTAGGGGTTAGGCATAGGCAGCACCTGATGTTGTCTTGGACTGATCCAGGATTAAGACCACTAATTCAGGACTTGTCATAATCTTAGAAGCCAATTTCTGTTACGGCTCCACCTTCTATAATAGATATGAAAGATCTAAGAAGGCATAATGAAAGCAACAGCATAACACACACACACACAAACCTCCCATTTATTCTAAATCAAAGCCATGATGAACAAGTGCATGATCCGAAAGAAAAGTATGCAAGTGGAGACTGTGCAGGTGAAAACAAACTTAGCTCATGGGCTTGAGATAAAAAGACTATGAGATTATGCAAGATAAGCCCAAACTAAAGCTTCTGCTAAGAGGAAAGAACATTTTGAATCGAGGATTATAGCCAAAACTTGGTTGACTGTAATAGTATTCTTCTGTGTTCTTATGTCCCGACCCTTTTACATGATTCCATTCAGAAATAAAAATCAGGGTCTAGTGTAAAAGCTCGCGCACTTGTAGATAGTAACAGAGATTTGGTCATCCTACTGCATTATTTGCAGATGCCAAAACATTATTGGAACAATCAAACACAATGCATGTGGGGGGGGGGGGGAAATGCGATACGACTCAAGTGGGACAAAGTTTCACAGGTTATGGCCGTCAATGGCCAAAGTTACGAGCAACGACAACGAGAAAACTGCAAACTTTCCTTTATACTCACCATTGTATATGTATCTGCATGATATGGGGTTTAGATCCTCTGCTCAGACACGTGGTACGACGAGCGACAGCAACTACGCCCAGTAGCAATCTCGGTGCAGCCTTAGATGTTTCATGTACGGGACTTTTGGTTACCGCTAAAATCAATCCGCAAATAAAGGTTTGTGTCTCTCCGGTCTCCCCCTGGTCAACTGAATGACTAGAACTTTGTATGATTGAACAACTGCATTAAGGCCAATAATAATCAACAATAACATATAAGGGCAAACTCTAAGGCTCTCCGGTTGTTCTAAGCCTCGCCGTCAATAATAACAATAACGTCAACCAAGTTTTAGGTTAAGTGCTTAAGCTAAATAATTAAGTGGTGAGTATTATGTATTAAATGTTTAGGTCAACTATAAGATATAAGACTTGAAAAAGAATATTTAAAAGACACGTTTAAGAGAGAATGACTTTTATCACTACGTATGGTTGCTGTCTCCCGCATGTAGAGACGGAACGGAACAAAAATTTGGAAACAGAATAGAACAAAAATTGAAGACAGTGAGACGTTTAGTTGTGATAGACAAAATAGATAAAACTGTCTCCGCCTCGAGGACAGAAATATATTTGGTTGCAGTTAACACAACATAAAAATAGTGTTAGTGACTAAATTACCCTTGCAGTATAATGTGATTGAAAATATGTAATTCATTGATTATCTTAAAACAAATGATTTGTATTAGTAAAAAAGTTAACAAATAATAATAATAATAGCAATAA
>JAOQMP010000004.1:2515844-2536600 GCA_027563575.1 Erythroxylum pedicellare
TAAAATTTTTATAATATTCTTATTTTATAATAAAAAATATAGTGTAATTTCACCATAACCAACTTTAATAGGATTAGGAAGTCATCATTGGTTATAAAGAAATAGCTCGGTACCAATTGTTGCCCCGGTGTATAAGACGCTCCACTTTAGAGGGTTGAAGAGAGGGTTATCAATTACATACAACCTTCTTTTTGTATTTTATAAAGAGGTTATTTTTATAACTCAAATTTGTAACTTTCGGGTCACAAATGAATGACCTTACTAGTTACTCTAAGGCCTTATTTAAATTATAACAACTCGAAAAGATTAATTGTATAAATTATTGATTTTAAAAAGATTATTAATTAAATTTATTTAAAATTTAAAATAACAATAAATTAACTAGTTAAGTCAGAATTTAAGTTTAAATTTAAAAATATTTTAAAATTTTAAAATTTTATTAAATTTTAATTGAATAAAATTTAAAAAAATTTTATTATCTAAAAAAAGAAATTCTAAAAAAGGGCTTTCAAACTATTTTATCTTTTTCAAAATTTGGCAATATACTTATCCTCTATATTGGGCAAAACATTTGATGAGATCGATATTTTTTATTTTTTCCCTCTTTATTCTCTATTCTCTTTCTTATTGTAAGTTTCGTCTCCAGGGCTTGAGGTGCAAGAAAGAAAGGACTCGGACGGTAATTAAACGGGACAGCAGGGTCAAATTCCCACATGGACCCCACGTAACGACGTAGTTAACATAAAACGACAGGACCCTTCATTGATTTCACATCACCAACCCCGTTTAAAGAATAGATCAAATCCCAAAAACAAATCCTAGGGTTTGACTTTAATTTGGGGTATTTCCATAATCAAAAAAGGTCGCGTGAAACTCACAGAGGCTGTGGGAAGCTCTCTGCCTCTGTCTGTTTCACTCTGCGTGGATCAATCTGCTTTGGCCGTAAAAATCGTATCTTTTTTAATTTCTGAGTTATTTTTTTGGGAAATTGTGGGAGGATGAGATAATGGACAAAAACAAAATCAAAAGCCTAGAGAGAGAAGGTGGGTGTATATATATATGGAGAGAGAGAGAGTGTGTGTGTGTATAAAGCTGTGAGCCTGGTTGGTTTGGACGTTGGGGATCGGAGGGTAAAATAGGGGTTTTGTCGATATTTTGGAGGCACTTTTGGCCTTTTCATCTGTATCTTCTTCATTTCAAGGCTTTGATCCTTTTTTTTTTTACCCTTTTCTTGGAATTTGGGTTTTTTTCCCCCTTTTTCTTGTGTTAAATTTGCATGCAATCTGGTGGTGGTGGGCCCAGCCGGGTAGGGCCGGCCGGCCGGGCAGCGTCGACGTCGGCAGCTGCGTCGCCGTCATCGTCGTCCTCCGCCGTATCGACGCCGCAGTTAGGGTTTGATTCAGTACAGCAGCAGCAGCAGCAGCCGCAGCAACAACAGCAATTAGGGGCTAGGCAGGTAAATTTTGGCTGGTTTGGCATTCGGAGGTTTTACAGATTTATGGCATTTTTGTAATCAAGGAGAAGTGTAATGTGTGAGTAGTGGGAAGTGGTTAGTGAATTCGGCAATTAATGCGAGTGATTTCTTGGGTTGTTTTGTATAAAGTATTGTATGATCTTGAAAATGCTTTTGGCGTTCTGGGTGGTGCAAACTAGGCATAGTTGTAATATGGGAATTTGGTAAGAGATGTGTTAGTTATAATTGGCCATCAACATATTTCGCTTCACTTTACTGATGAGAGAAAGCTTTAATTGTGTGGCAACCATGTGGGGTCTGCTTGGAAAATTCTCATTCCTCAACTGCGGCTGAATTTTCATGTTTTATTTTCTTTTAATTATATTGGGGTGAATCTTGGGTTATCCATATTTGTCAAAATTATGACTGTTTTTGTTTGTTTCCTATGGGCTTGTATTTTTCTGACTTCCGTTAGCTAACTTATTTTGTTAACTCCTTTTTGTCTTTCTCGCTCCCGCTCTTTCTCTCTGAGCAGCAATTTGGGGCTTTAAATGAATTCTATACCCTTTGTAAAACGGAGCTTACACAAATTGGATTCCTTCACTTTGATTCTTTCCTTTCATGAAGATTCTGAGTCATGAACATAGTTTTAGGGCTTAGCTGGTTGGTTAAATATCTTCCCTGAATTATCTTTGTAGCTGATGAGTTACACCATGGTACCTGCTAAGTTGTAGAGTTGTTTAAGGGCTTTTTGGCATTGAAACTGACAGTCAAAAATACTTCTTTGCTTTTAAATGATTGAACAGTTTCTCCGTTTTACAACAATAATCTTTTCATGTAGGCATTACAACAGCAACTACTACTGAGAAAACCAGAAGGAAATGAAGCTCTTCTAGCTTATCAAGCTGGTGTTTTTCAAGGGTTTATGGGAGGAAACAATTTTGCCTCATCCCCAGGTTCAATGCAAATTCCTCAACAGTCAAGAAAATTTTTTGATCTATCTCAACAACATGGTGCCTCCCAGGAAGGGCAGAGTAGAAGTCAGGGTATGGAACAACAAATGCTCAGTCCAGTTCAGCAGGCTTATCTCCAATATGCTTTCCAGGCTGCCCAACAGAAGTCTGCTTTGGCCATGCAATCGCAGCAGCAAGCTAAGATGGGATTAGTAGGCCCATCAGCTGGCAAGGATCAGGACATACGAATGGGAAATCTAAAGATGCAGGAACTTGTGTCCATGCAGGCCAATTCTCATTGTCAGACATCATCATCCAAAATTTCCTCTGAACATATTTCTCGTGCAGAAAAGCATATGGAGCATGCACAGCCACTAACCTCTGAACACAGGCATGAGCAAATTCCGGCAGCCCAGCAAACAGGTGTTGGACAGTTAATGTCTGCAAATATTGCAAGACCTATGCAGCCACCACAGGGTCAGCAAAGCGTGCAAAACATGACCAATAACCAGCTCGCAGCAGCCGCACAGTTGCATGCCATGCAAGCATGGGCACTCGAGCGCAATATTGATCTTTCACAACCTGCAAATGCCAATGTGATGGCGCAGCTCATTCCACTCATGCAGTCTAGGATAGCTGCCCAGCTGAAGCCAAATGAAATTAATACAGGAGTACAATCATCACCTGTCCCTGCTTCAAATCAGCAAGTTGCTTCTACACCTGTTGCAAATGAGAATTCTCCTCATGCTAATTTATCTAGTAATGTATCTGGACAATCTAGTTCTGTGAAAGGTAGGCAGATTGCACCACCTGGGCCTTTCGGCTCAGCATCTAATTCGGGGATAGTGAACAACTCCAACATCCTTTCAATGCAGCAGCATGGTTTTCACAATAGAGAGTCTCAAGCACCTACTAGGCAGGCAGTTATGCATGGGAATGGAATGCCTCCTATGCACCCTCCTCAGTCATCTTCAAATGTAACCCAAGGTGTAGATCAGACTTTGTCTGCAAATAATGCAAGTAGCAGCAATGATACTTTGTCAATCCAACATTTTAAACCGGCAAGTTGGTCTTCTGCACAGTGTACTGTTCCTAATGATGGAGGATCGGGCAATCAATTCCCATCAACGGGTGCACCAGTTGCACAGATGTTAAAACATGTTGGTTTCACCAAACAACAGTTGCATGTTCTTAAAGCTCAAATACTGGCATTTAGGCGACTAAAGGTCCGTTGATTTGTTGCTCTCTTGCACTTAACTTTTTACAATACTTTTTCCTAGTGTTTTTCCAGTCACTAAAGAAGGGGCTGATGAAATGTAGTTGATTTTTGACAGAAAGGAGAATGTACTCTTCCTCAAGAACTTCTTCAGTCTATTGCTCCTCCACCTCTTGAATTGCAACTGCAGCAACATTTTGTTTCTGCAGGAGGAAGTAATCAAGACAGACCCAACAGGAAGGTTGCAGAAAACCAAACAAGGCATTTGGAGTCCAGTGAGGAGGCACAGGCCATGCCTTCTATAAATGAACAGGATTCTTCAAAAGAAGAAGCTTTTGTAGGAGATGAGAAACCAAATATTTCAAAAATTCAAATGTTAGCTGCCCCCGCCACAACAAAGGAAGCTACATGCCAGGTTGCTACTGGTAAAGAAGAGCAACAAGGTGTTACATTTTCTGTTAATTCAGACCAAGATGTTGAGCTTGGTCTTCAAAAAATTCCAGTAAGAAATGATCTGGCAACTGATAGGGGGAAAGCTGTTGCATCACAGTTTCCTATTTCTGATGCATCGCAAGCTAAGAAACCTGCACAAGCTGGCATTACACCTCAGCAGAAAGATGGCTCTGGCAGGAAATATCACGGTCCTCTGTTTGATTTTCCTTTTTTTACGAGGAAACATGACTCTGTTGGATCAGCAGGCATAGTTAACACCAACAATAATCTAACATTGGCATATGATGTCAAAGATCTTCTGTATGAGGAAGGCCTGGAAGTGCTTAATAAGAAGCGTTCCGAAAATCTGCAGAAAATAAATGATTTGTTGGCTGTAAATTTGGAGAGGAAAAGGATTCGTCCAGATCTAGTGTTGCGGTTACAAATTGAAGAAAAGAAGCTCAGACTTTTAGATTTACAAGCTCGCTTGAGAGATGAAGTGGATCAACAGCAAAAAGAAATAATGGCTATGCCTGACAGACCTTATCGGAAGTTTGTTAGGCTGTGTGAGCGTCAACGTATGGAGCTGGCTAGACAGGTGCAGGCATCTCAAAAAGCTTTGAGAGATAAGCAACTGAAATCAATCTTCCAGTGGCGTAAGAAACTTCTGGAGGCTCACTGGGCTATCCGTGATGCACGTACTGCACGTAACAGAGGAGTCGCCAAATACCATGAGAGAATGTTGAGGGAATTCTCAAAAAGGAAAGATGATGATCGAAATAAACGGATGGAGGCTTTGAAGAACAATGATGTTGAGAGGTACCGAGAAATGTTACTGGAGCAGCAGACTAGCATTGTAGGTGATGCTGCCGAGAGGTATGCTGTCCTGTCATCGTTCTTGACTCAAACGGAAGAATATCTTCATAAGCTGGGAAGTAAGATAACAGCTGCAAAGAATCAGCAAGAAGTGGAAGAGGCAGCAAATGCTGCTGCAGCAGCTGCACGACTTCAGGCATGCTTTGAAATTTCCATCTCTGTCTTGCTTGCTATCATACACATACACATTTTCACATGTAGTGTGAACCGCTTACCCCCTTTTTTTTTTTAATGTTTAGTTACTTCTTTCTTAGTGAAAGAACTAAGAGATCCCGCCGGTAATTTAATAGCTGTACCTGTTCTCTCTCAAGACCTTGTGTGTTTGGTGTGTATTGAAGTTTCTAATCAGTTTTATTTTTTATTGGCCAAAGGGCCTATCAGAAGAAGAAGTGAGGGTTGCAGCAGCTTGTGCTGGGGAGGAAGTAATGATAAGAAACCGGTTTATAGAAATGAATGCACCGAAGGATAGTTCCTCCGTCAACAAGTAAGTTATCTGTTTGATAACATGTTTCATTTTTCAATTCTTTTCCTTGCATTTGGAAGTGGATGCAACAATTATGTTTGACTAGGAAGGATGTTGATCTGGAAATCTCTGCAGTATATTATGCGATTCATGAATATGTATTATGGACAATGAATCCACCTGCTTTTACCAGTAAAAGGTGATACTTGAGTGTCCTAGCATTCACATTTCCTTTTTATTTTTATTCCATGTGTCTCCACAGATATTACAGCCTTGCTCATGCTGTGAATGAAAGGGTTATAAGGCAGCCATCAATGTTACGGGCAGGAACTTTGCGAGATTATCAGCTTGTAGGTTGCTAATGTTTAGAATATTTGAATGTTTATTTGTTTTGTTTTTCAATACTATTTCATTGCACCTTGGTTTTGAGCTACTTCTGCGTCTTTGTTCATCTCCTTCAGGTTGGATTGCAGTGGATGCTTTCTTTATATAATAATAAGTTGAATGGAATCCTGGCTGATGAAATGGGCCTTGGGAAGACTGTACAGGTGATTGCCTGTTGGCTTGAGTTTTAAGAACCGCTCTTTTTACCACGTAAATGAACCAAACTAAAGAATTGTTCCCATAAAACAGTTATAATAATGTTGTTGGTTATCACTGGATATATGAATCCTGAATTGCTTTGTCCATCTGGACTGTATATGAGTAGCAAGAAAGATTCAAATCTTTGTACCAATTGTCTTGATGTGTTTGCTTTATTTGTCGAGCAGGTGATGGCGTTGATTGCTTATCTGATGGAATTTAAAGGAAATTATGGACCACATCTTATAGTTGTTCCTAATGCTGTTTTAGTGAATTGGAAGGTTAGTCAATTATGAATGCAAATTGCTCACATTTTGGTGTTGCTATATCTAATGTGTTAATGCTGCAGAGTGAGTTCCTCAACTGGCTGCCATCTGTGTCTTGCATCTTCTATGTGGGTGGAAAGGATCAGCGATCAAAATTATTTTCTCAAGTAAGATGAAATCTTTAGTTATTTGATCACTGAGTTTTTAGGACTTGCTAACCTTTACGAATTTTCTGTAGGAGGTTTTAGCAATGAAATTCAATGTACTAGTGACAACTTATGAGTTTATCATGTATGATCGCTCAAAACTTTCAAGAGTGGATTGGAAGTACATCATAATTGATGAAGCGCAGAGAATGAAGGACAGGGAATCAGTTTTAGCTCGTGATCTTGACAGGTATCGTTGCCAGAGGCGCTTGCTTCTTACAGGAACACCATTGCAGGTATGTTTTAATACATGCTTGCAAGTGTTAGAATAAATTGAGTATGAATTTTAGAAAGATCTTTGCTGAATTCTATAACTTATGCATTCTGTGCATATTGCCTCTGTATACCATCTTGATTGTGTCAGGAAAAGGCTATCAGTGGGTTGGTTTTATTCAATTGAAGTTTAAGGTGATCAAATAAGTGTAATAAATTTTACCTGGATTGATGGCATATCCATCGATGGTACCATTAGGAATGTGGCATTTGTTGCTTTCATTCACTTTTAGATTATAAAAATTGGGTAGTAACCTTAGATATGAGAAGGATGTGCTTTTTGCATGCCTGTTGATGATTCAACTTTTAGATTCTTTCTCATATCTGTATCCACGGCCCAAATTCAATTGACTTGAGAAGCAAAGTTAATTTCAGGATTTTTGATGTGTATTAGGCATACCCGTTTATTAGTTATTTCAGAAGCAGAACCTAAACAACACATGGCTTGATTGTGGTGGTTAACCAGTAAATTCCATATATAAGTATGTGTTGCAGCTGCTGATGTGTACAGTACATGTCTTGGAGTTGCTGCATTTTATAGATCAGAAATATATGTTTTAAATCAGTTTCTATTAAATAACTCTGCATTGTTGAAAAGTGAGGCATAATTTAACCCCGTGAACTGGATTTTAGATCAGTGATTAGGAACTATGTCTACTGTGCTATGAGTAACATGGATGATTTCTTCTCTTTTTGTCTTCCTGCAGAACGATTTGAAGGAACTTTGGTCACTTTTGAATCTACTTCTTCCTGAAGTTTTTGACAATAGGAAAGCATTCCATGATTGGTTCTCAAAACCCTTTCAAAAGGAAGGTCCTACACATGATGGAGATGATGACTGGCTTGAGACTGAAAAGAAGGTCATCATCATTCACCGACTCCATCAGATTTTGGAACCCTTTATGCTCAGACGTCGTGTAGAAGATGTAGAAGGTTCACTTCCTCCCAAGGTATGTTAATGTGGACTGCAGTTCCTACCTCTATGTCTGCCACGATTTGGATTATAGTTAATTACATTGTCAGCGCTGGATTGCAGGTTTCAATAGTTTTGAGATGTAGAATGTCTGCCATTCAGAGTGCCGTTTATGATTGGATCAAATCTACTGGCACTCTTCGAGTTGATCCCGAAGATGAGAAGCGAAGGGTTCAAAAAAATCCTATGTACCAGCCTAAGGTGTATAGAACTTTAAATAACAGATGTATGGAGCTTCGAAAAGCTTGCAATCATCCTTTGCTTAATTACCCCTATTTTAGTGACTTCTCCAAGGATTTCCTTGTTAGATCTTGTGGGAAATTATGGATTTTGGATAGGATCCTCATAAAACTTCAAAGAACCGGGCATCGGGTACTTCTCTTCAGTACCATGACAAAACTCCTTGATATTTTGGAGGAATACTTGCAATGGCGGCACCTTTTATACAGAAGGATAGATGGAACAACTAGCCTGGAAGATCGAGAATCCGCTATAGTTGACTTTAATAGTCCTGATTCAGACTGTTTCATCTTTTTGCTCAGCATTCGTGCTGCTGGAAGGGGTCTTAATCTTCAATCTGCTGACACAGTCATCATATACGATCCTGATCCAAATCCGAAGAATGAGGAACAGGCAGTTGCCAGAGCCCACCGAATTGGACAGACAAGAGAGGTTAAAGTTATATACATGGAAGCAGTTGTTGACAAGATTTCTAGCCATCAGAAAGAGGATGAAGTAAGAAGTGGAGGAACGGTTGATCTAGAAGATGACCTTGCAGGTAAGGACCGTTATATGGGATCTATTGAGAGTCTCATAAGAAATAACATTCAACAGTACAAGATTGACATGGCTGATGAGGTCATAAATGCTGGGCGTTTCGACCAAAGAACAACACATGAAGAGAGACGTATGACTTTAGAGACATTATTACATGATGAAGAGCGATATCAAGAAACAGTCCACGATGTTCCATCACTCCAGGAGGTTAATCGCATGATTGCCCGTAGTGAAGATGAAGTTGAATTGTTTGATCAAATGGATGAAGAGCTGGAATGGACAGATGAGATGACAAGGTATGACCAGGTACCTAAGTGGCTCCGAGTTGGTACGAAGGAAGTGAATACTTTAATTGCTAATTTATCAAAGAAACCATCGAAGAATATCCTATTTTCTAGTGGTATGGGCATTGAATCAAGTGAAACTGAAAGAAAAAGAGGCAGACCAAAGGGCAAGAAATCTCCTAATTACAAGGAAATTGATGAAGAAAATGGAGAATACTCTGACTTGAGTTCTGATGAGAGAAATGGATATTCTGCACCTGAAGAAGAGGGAGAAATTAGAGAATTCGAAGATGATGAATCGAGTGGTGCGGTTGGAGCTCCACCTATCAACAAAGACCAATCAGATGATGATGCTCCTGTTTGCAATGATGGTTATGGGTGCCCTCGGGCAGTGGAAAACAACAAAAATAATTATATGCTGGATGAAGCTGGTTCCTCAGGGTCATCTTCTGATAGCCGAAGAATGACACGAACAGTGTCTCCTGTTTCTTCTCAGAAATTTGGGTCTCTTTCTGCGCTAGATGGCAAACCAGGTTCTCATTCTAAAAAGCAGGTATGGTTCTTCTCATTGTGCACTTGTGCAGTTAGATTGTTTGACTTCTGCTATTTATTCACTCCCTTCTTCCTGATCATTTTTCAGCCAGATGAACTAGAGGAAGGAGAAATTGCTGTATCTGGAGATTCTCAAGTGGACCATCAGCAGTCAGGAAGTTGGATTCATGAACGCGATGAGGGTGAAGATGAACAAGTTCTGCAACCTAAGATAAAAAGAAAACGCAGTATTCGTATTCGACCACGTCATGCTGTGGAAAGGCAAGAGGATAAATCTAGCCATGATGCTAAACGTGGAGATTCGATGTTAACATATCCAGGTGATCATAAATATCAAACACAGTTGAGGGTTGATACTGAAACAAAAGCATTTGCAGAGCCCAAGGTTTCCAAGCCAGATCAGAGTGATTCTGTGAAGCGTAGGCGGAACTTGGCTCCAAAGAAAATAGCTAACACATCAAAATTGCATGCTTCTCCTAAATATAGCAGATTGAATTTGCAGTCTACATCAGCAGAAGACGCTGCTGAACACTCCAGAGAGAGTTGGGACACAAAAATGACAAATGCAAGTGGGAATTTGACAGTGGGAACTAAGATGTCTGATGGTATCCAGCGAAGGGTATGTACCATCTTGATCTGTTTTTAATCAGCGTTATGTCCTGTCATATGTCTTATTTAATGTGGTTTTTGCCAAGTCATCAAGTTTGAGTATCAAAATGATTAATAGGGTACGAAAGACTTGATTATTTGAACACCTCTCACATTTCAGTTAATATAGTACAACGTCGTTGCATGAATTTGAGCTTTGATGAGTGTTATATCTGACCAGTGGAGTATCTTTACTACTAGAATGAACTAGATTGCAATAAATGTTGCTTTTTAAAGATGTTTTCACCAATTTCAGGGGTTAGAAATCTTAATTTACATCTACCTATTGAAGTAATTAGGACTTCTACTTTATCTTTGTCCTGTTTGAACATATACTAATTTAGCTTCCATTTGTTGAAGTTCCTAAATTTCAACCGGTTTTTCTGATCTTTTTCAGTCTCAGCATTATCTTAGTCCATTGTCTGTTTACCAGCATAAGATTTCTTGTTTCTGCAGTTTAAAAATGTGATTAGCAAGCTTCAGAGGGTTCTAGATAAGGAAGGTCAACAAATAACTCCCCTACTAACAGATTTGTGGAAGAGAATAGAGAATTCAGGGTACACAACTGGTGCTGGAAATAATCTTTTGGACTTGAGGAAGATTGAACAACGTGTTGACAGATTGGAGTACAGTGGAGTGATGGAGCTTGTGTTTGACATGCAATTCATGTTAAAGGGTGCCATGCAGTTCTACGGGTTCTCACATGAGGTATTGTTGCTCATTTAACTTTGTTCTTGTAAATAATTGTGCTGTTCTGTGCAGTGTACCTTATTTGAACACGGGTCTTGTGTGCCCATTCAAGCATTTACAACGTTACCATTATGCGGTGTATTTACTTGGTACAGGTTAGATCGGAAGCAAGGAAAGTACATGATCTCATCTTTGATATCTTGAAGATAACATTTCCAGATACAGATTTCCGTGAAGTCAGAAATGTACTCTCTTTTTCTGCCGCACCATCTGCCCCTGCCCCTGCCCCTGCCCCTGCTTCTACTCCAACCTCAAGGCAGGTGCCTTTAGGCCAAAAGAGACACAAACCAATAAATGAAGTAGAACATGAGACTGGCACCAACCGAAAGCCAATGCAGCGCGGTTCAATTCCTCCAGGTGAAGATTCAAGGGCCCGAGGTCACTTGTCCCAGAAAGAAGCTAGGCTTGTGAGTGGAAGTGGGAGCACCAGGGAATCTCATCATCAGGATGATTCTCCAGTCCATCCCGGGGAGTTGGTCATCTGCAAGAAGAAGAGGAAAGACAGGGACAAGTCACTTGCAAAATCTAGGAATGGATCAAGTGGTCCAGTTTCACCCCCTAGTATAGGTCGTAACATCATGAGTCCATCATCATGTTCAACCCCAAAGGATGGAAGGCCGACTCAACTGTGGGGCAAACAATCTCAACCCACAAATTGCAGTGGCGGTGCTGTTGGATGGGCGAATCCTGTAAAGAGGTTGAGAACAGATGCTGGTAAGAGGAGGCCTAGCCATTTGTGACTTCAGTAATGAAGGATATTATATATTTGAATGGTATAAAGCAAGTTATTGTTCATAGTATTGTAGGTTGTTTATCAATTGTATACTGCACCTTGCAGTGAGTACTGGCAATCCATCAGTCATAGGTTACATCTGACCATTGTTAGGTTAAAATCTCAAAGCTCTCATGCTTTGATGTATTTCTTATGATCCAAGGATTCAAACTTTTATTGAATGGCTATCAGTGAACAACAAAAGATTGGAGCATGAAAAATCCGATACTTTTGTCTGAAAACGAAACCAATTTACACATTTTGTACATGTATTTAATGTCAACTGTTGAAAGACAAATGAGGCTGTTGAGGATCTGCTTTGCCTGTCATTTCCTCGTCCCCGGATTCTATGCTTCCTCTTCACTCACCTCTTCATCTTTCGATTCTTCTTCTGGGACAACTACAACGACCTTTCGTTTCGCATATTTTGCACAGTGCTCTACGAGTAAACAATAAATACAGTGTCATGGACATGTGGGCACAAGTAGATGTTAAATATCGAATCTTAGAATCCACAAGTGCAGGTGGGGACAAGTGCATCTTTCGTCGTTTTGGCCTGGTCTAACTGGTCTGGAGGGTTTTCCTAGAACTTCCAAATATTAGAAGTCTGATGTTCAAGTTGAGGTGCAGTTTGTACATTTAGTTTATATCTTCAATAGGCATACGTGAACTCATTCAAGTCAATATGAACCCCTATTTTGTTTGATAGAATGATGACTGAGTTCCTATTCTCTTCTTTAACAAATGCATGCAAGGTAAGTGGCAAAAAGTGTGATGTGGAACGATTTCTGAACATCTGATTGATCAGGATTCTACTAATTTTCTCAGTAACATAGCCTAGTATGTAGTATATGTAGAGTAAAATCGAGGATGTAGAAGTACTCACAATACCAATACGAAGGTATAGCATTCATTGGCAAATAATATCAAAATGGATAGCAAGAAAATTGGAACATAACTGAAAGGGTCATTACCTCGAACTTCTTTTTCATAAGCAGATTGATCATGCATCATCAGATCTCCAGCCTCTTCATTAAGTGGCTCTTCAGGGTTTGGATTTTTGAGAAGCTGTGGTAGTATATCTCTAAACACTAGCAACAAATCTGGAGAACAATGTGGATAGAACTTGAGGAAATTGTTATCTTTAACTTGAATATCTATCTGGGAAAGCCCAAGGAAAGTTCTTACCATACGTAGGTTCCCATTTCTCTTTGAGGGCATCCACACAAATTCCACCAGAACTGAAAGTAAAAGACCGTGAAGATTGAACTCCCCAAGTTTTTGTCATCTTTCTTTTAACAAGATATTCTATGAAGTATAGCTTTTTGTTTGAAATCAACCACTCACATATCATCGATGTTTGGGTGGTAGATCGGAGTAACAAAGACAACACTGGGAGGTTTATATGGATAATCGCTAGGCAACTCGACCTTTACCACCCACACCCATCCTTCATAAAGACCTGCCACAGTTCATCCCAAAACCAGAAAAAGATTCTTACTTTTGTTCTTCCAATGTATTGCAAAAACGTTCTTAGCGAGTTTCAACATCACTATACTGAAATGTGTCTAAAACATCTTAGAATCTGCAGAATGCATGAATCGAAAATGGCAAGTAAAGCCATATGAAGAAAGAAAATCAAGGAAAAGCAAGACCCACAAAAGGAATTGATTGCTCAGTATTTGTATGAAGATGAACCAAGACATGGAGAAGAAAGAAAGAAAAAAGATTTGAGAGTAATATAAAAATTACTGTTTTCAGGTCCTTCGAAATTAACAAAAAGCTTTTGCATGGTATCTTCAATCCGGTCCACGTCTACGTTGATTTCTTCCGTCATCAACCTACTCAAAAACCCAATGATTGAAAATCCAGAAAACAACACAAAAGCAAACAGTTTCAATCAGACCAAAGAAAGAGAACGAAAGAAAACTAAAAACTTTTAAGAAACTCAATCAAGAAGAGGGTTATAGTCAGAGGGGTAACAATTGGTGAACGTCCTTCATGCTGCGTGTCTCTGTTGACATGGCTCCTTCCCGTATCGTCTCTGACCTTTTACGTATCCTTTTCACTTTTCCAAAGACCAAGGAGAGACCTTAATGGAGAATTAGAGATATAAACTAACAAGAGCAGCAAGAAAGAAGCAATGAACAGTATAACCAACAAACATGGAGCTGGTGGTGAGTTTTTATAGTTTCTTGGACTTATGATAATTATTTAATATTAGAAAATGAAAAACTAAAGGAAGAAGAGCAAGAAGTTGATGGGAACAAAACCTAGGCAAGGTTAGACGAAGAGAGAGAGTGACAGTTATTTCAGTTATTTCAACTGCCAACGGTTACAACGGTCACGTGTCATGGAGAACGTCGACGTTTTTGGGGTTGTGCGAATGAATTTGTGTGGATACTTGCAATAATTAGAAGAAATTAAAGAGAGTTTTAAATTAATTCTAACCAAAATTATTTTTGTAAAAAAAGCATATTAAATTAATTTTAATCAATCTATACTTAAATTTTATTAATTCAAATTTATAGTCTAATTTAATTTTTAAAATGCAAATGTAAATTCAATTGGATCTATTATCAACCTTGTAGTTCTTAAGGGTAGTCGAGTTAGTAGAATGGAGGGGTATGAAGTCAAAAGGTAATGTATTTGATTCTCCCTACCTATGTTCTCTTGATCGAACCTATCGTACAGGACTTATTTAATGCGGAGTACCTGATTGACGTGAATTGCAGCTTATTGCTTCAATTTGGATGTTCATCCAGTGCACATTTAAAAGGTAGTAATAAATTCCTCCTTTAAAAAAAAAAACCTTGTACAAAATCTACTATAATTAATTTAAACTACTTGAATTGAAAATTAAGATTAGTATAATACAAGATTACACCATCAAAAAAAAATCTTTATTATTATTAGTATTTTCTATTTAAAAATTTTTTAAAACCATTTTATTATATATATTTGATTTCTTTTTATTATCATTTTTAATTGTTATTTTCATTACTATTATTTATTTATTATTTAATATTTATTATAATTGTATTTATATTTTATTTTTTTAATTCATGTACAACTTCTACTAGTTAAGAAGTAAAACTTCATATTATTAATTCTCTAAATCCTGGTCTTAACAGAATTCATATCGGATGTTGTTATTATCGATCGAATAGTTAAAAAACTCTTTAAGTAACTCTTTAAATATTAGAGTCTTTAAGTCAAATCTCTTAGACTATTAAAGATTTTGAAGTGTAAGAAATATTACTCCAAGATTTAGACTATCATCTTAACCTTCAAAAACTGGTATTTAATAAACACACTATGCATGATACTATCAATGGAATATCAAATTAGAAGTTGGTAGCAATGGATGCATAACAATTGAAAGAAAATGGAAATACCAAAAAGCAAGAATGCTACAACACCATCCTCCTGTAAATGCATCCTAAATGAGAAACAATATGAATTGCAGAGAATCATCTCCTCTGGTATTTTACTGTTCACTGTATGCCTTTGGCTCTAACCCCTGTCAGCTTTGTCACAAAAAGAATAACCAAAAACGAACCAGAAGCAGTTCAGCAACTTCTTGAACCCTTTAACATTTTCAGCTCACGACAAAATCTAACTGAAATGAGATGAAGCCGATCAACCAAAAGCAATTGAATAGCAATGCAGCTGGCTTGAACTTCACCATTGGCAGCTTTGCCCTCAGCAGGGATACGAATCCTCTTTACCGAATTAAACATTTGGTTGGTAGACATCCCCAAGCCCCAGTAGTCATTAGGCAGTTCAAAACTTTTTGGTTCATAAAGCCACAGCTTAATTCCAATGAAGAAAACTGCAGTTTGAAGGCAATTTCTTTCCACCAAAACGCCATTTGACATTTTTAGGTACCTTTTTCCCAGAACGTATGAGGGAGCCAGGTGACTTAGCTGCTTCATGTCCATTAGTTACCAATAGACACTCTGGCTCATCATCGTCATCGTCGTCACTGTTTATACAATTTGGTGTACACCTGTTCTGTTGGGCTCTTCGTTGCAAAAGAAATACATTGTAATAATAGCTTACTAAATCTTCCCTTTTCTTAGTAGTAAAAGAATTCACTATCTCATTCCAGAAACACTTGTCAAGAGAAGAAGGGTTTGACCTCACTATGGTCTTGAACTTCTCCTCTTCTTCTTTTGTCCAGCTAAGTTTAACTTCTTCCCCCATCTTATCAAATCGCCATTGGTGGAAAGCTATCCCCAGTTCACGCTTAACCTTCAATTTTTGCTCAGTTGTGTGAAACCTAACACATTCAGTGGATTTTGGCACTTCACACCCGCATGAATCTTGCCTTCCCTTACCAATAGGATCTCTTTCAATAATAAATTTGTTTTCTACCTTTGCCAGTGGCCAAATCTTTGTCCCAAGCCACTTTACATCACTTTCAGAGACCAAGCCTTTCCATTCTGGTACTTCAACCTGAAAATCTGGCCCCAAAGGAACTTCCTTTTCAGGTGGAAGGTCAAGCACTGGATGCTTAGTTAAGAAATCATCATGACAGATCCCTTGCGTCGCTGAGGAAGAGGATTGTGTTTCATGAGCATCCCCAAGAAATAGCTTCCTGCTACACTTCAGTCTCTCTCTGAGATTGTAACTGGTTCCAACATGATCATCATACATGGATGGATGCATCTTCTGATATTTCTACGTGGGAATAAAATGTAAAAGAAATTTCTATCAAGGAGATTCAGAAACAATTGTATCAATCATCAATAGGAGTATCAACACTAAACTACCTTGATTAAATAAGATATTAAGTTCAACAGTTTAATGCTCAACGGAGCCAGCAAACACGTAGTTTGATGCTGCTATGATTCTCATGGTCTTGCCTCTAGAACTCTCAGTGGTTGGACTCAAAAGATGCAAGACTATACATGAAATGACAAGCCATAGATGACATATAATCAATGTTTTAAAACAAAGCTGAAAATTAAATCGATAAAATAAGAGGATTAAGATTTAAAAGATTCAACTGATATTAAACTGTCATAATCAGCTAAAGATCGAATAAATTAAAGAATTTGAAATATAATTAAAAAATTATCCTTGCCCATCAAAGGACTTCAAATTTAATTAAAAGAAGAGATTATTAGATGAAAACTATTTGATTTATTTTTGTTTATAAGAATATATTAATTTACAAAAATTGACTCATTAATTAATAAACGAATCAAATTTTAACAACAAATTTTAAAGCAAATCGAACCAAAAAAGTTAAACAGTTCAAAAATTTTATAGTTAAACCAATCAAATCAGATGATTTTTTTAATCATTGCATAAAACTCACTTCTACACACTAAAAAAGTCACGTGTGTTAAATGTTTTTGGAAACATGAATAATACAAGTCAATCACAACTTACAATATAACCAATAAGCACACTACTACAAAAAGCTGCATAAGATAATTTTGGGGAATAATACCTAAATTCAAAGCAATTATAAGAGCAAAAATATTTAATTAGGGTATTTCTTTATCTTTCTCAGTTTCTTGTCATATGTAATAAAAGAAGAATAAGCAAAAAGTATCATTTCACCTAGATGATTGTCTTTTATTTTCTCCCGTAATAGTTTGCCTTGTATGAAGTACAATTATAGAATAAGTTCCAAACAAAAAGATATTTACAAAGGTGAGAGAATATTATGTTTAGAATAACATAATGAAAAGGGTAAAAGACGTGAAGCTCCTTTGTAATTTAGAAAACTTTAGAAAAACCCCTTAATCTTTAAAATTTTTAAAAATATTCTTATAATTTTTTATTTTTAAAAATAACTCTCTTAGATTTCAACTAAAAAATAACAAAAAAATACACATAACATGAAAATCACAAATGAACCAACTAAATACTACTTACGTAACAATTCAACCAAACTATTAAACTCAAATCAAACTAATAATGTATTATAATTATCTTAAATTATTAATTTAAATCAAGTTTAACTCGTTTAGGTTTAAAAATTAAGTTACTGTGTATATGACATTTGATTACTTCTTATATGATGTCTTTATCACGTATATTTTGTCGTTTTTTTTTTATCAAAATCTAACAGAAGAGATTTTTCTTAAAAACTGAAAATCAAAACAATTTTTTTTGAAAATTTTAAAGATTAGAAGGTTTTTCTAAAGTTTCTTAAAATATATGAAAAGTCTACGTTTTTTATTTAAATATAGCATTGAATGGTGCAAAAAATGAATTTTATGCTAAGAGAATTTCAAAATAAGAAAGACAACAGGAATAAGGAATATGAACCTAGTAAGCATACTCTAACATGAAGCTCCCTTGGTTATAGCTACCCATAATCGCCCTCTACCGCCATCAACAACCCAACCATCACCTCTAGCACCAATACTAACTCAACAACTACCCTTCACCACCACTGTCAACTGCCAACCCAATGACAGGTTGCCCCTTCTAATTATGAAAGCACCGAAGACTGTCGAAGTTGTACTATAATTGGAAACTCTCACCAACCTTAACAAACTTTCCTTAGAAAGCTTCTCAATGTAATCTTTGATTGTTCTTTCCTCAATTTTCTAATCAACATTACTTTGTCAAACCAAATTGGATGGGGGACATTTTCAAGAGATGAAAAGTTTAAGGGAGGAGAAGGAGATCCACATAGTAGGAGGATGAGGACAAATATAAAAGTGGAAGAAAAAGTTCCACCATTTGTTTTCAAGCTACCTTATCCAAACTCATTTTTTAATCAATAAATAAGACTCAAAACTTAGTCCAAACTTATCATTTAAAAACAGCATTCAAAAATTGGAAACTCCCTAAGACATACTTAAACGGTTGTACAACATGGTCAACTTATGAGTCTACGCATGTATCTATAACCAACAATAGTAGAAAAAGCTAAATCTCTTTGCTAATTCTTTGATTATAGTTTCATATTATATCAGGTAACCAATCACATTATATCAGGTAACCAATCACGCATGAGACTTATGTCCTCTTACATAACTTAATGCGTTCCAGCATAATGTTAAACGTACTAAAATCAACTACTGAATTGTACCTCATGCGTGCAGGCGCACTGGTTTTTAACATAATTTACCTCTTACAATTAAAGAAAAAAGGAAATGCAACCCCATACAGGAAAGAGAAGAATATTCAACCAATCAACCTTTCATGCAATATGCGCAAACAAGAGATGAGAGATACCTGCCAAGATTGTTCAGTACTTGAATCAATACTTCTTTTCAGGAAGAATGTCTCTCGAAAAAGTAATGCTTGTTTCCATAGTTCTTCATTTCCAAATGAGTTCCACTTTGCTCTCTCCGGCAATGCTGCAACATCAGGACCACATGGATCCCTTGCAATCCCAGTAACCCAATTAAGCATCTTGTGTAAGGACTCTCTTTTTCTCTTACGAGAGGAACTTAATTCCTCACTATTATCTAACTCCAATTCCATAACATTTGCACATTCGTTGATTTCACAAATTTCCATCACCATACTCTTATCATCCTCATTGCACGCTTCCACACTTTTCCTCAAATAGGAAATTGGGTTTTCCACTTTGGATTTCTCCTCTCCACAGGTAGAAGAATCCATCTCACTGCAATTTACTAGCTTGTTACATATTGTCTGAAGTTCAGCCAAACCAACTACAGCTTTTGACGAACCTAAAAGGGAAGATTCTTCATCATCGACATCACATTTCTTACTCTCACATGACTCAAGCATACTATTCAAATTCAATTCAGATTTCAAATCCAAATACTTTGAACCCTGAACATCCATCAAGAACCCATTAAACTGCGCCCCTAACTCCACTAAAACCCCAGATAAACCGGAGCTGCTAGCATTGGACTTGGATTTCGAGTGTTTCTCATCAATAAACCCCTGTAGCCATTTCTCCAGAGCATCTAAGTACTTTATATAAACCAACTTCACAGAAGAAGCAAGACTCAGACCCAACCCAGATTCTTCAGCCACCAAATCCCACGTCCCATTTTTGCAAACAGCATCGTATCCTCCTTTATTTCTCACGACCAAGAAAAGATTAAGCAAATCCACGGGTTGCCCGTCTCCGAGCATTGGAGGGAGAGTCCAAAAGCCAGCTTCTAGCGCACAGACGTTTTTCAAAAAAATTTTGACCAAATCAGTAAACCAGCATTGATACTTCTTATCAGGTTGATGTGTTTTGAGACCAGACCATCTCGAAACCTCCTCGAAATCGATCAACAACCCATCTGGCTCCAACTTCTTTTGTGGGTTTCTAACGCAATCTAGTGCATGCCCATTATCTGCTACCATCGACCACCCTGCCATTAATTCCCCAATTCAAAAACCCTAGAAACAAATTATCATCTTTTTTTCAATCTTAATAAGAAAACCAGCACGGGAAAGAAAATTTTAGCAATAAAATTCAAAAGGGTACACGAAAGTTAGCATCAAGACTCCTGTCAAGAACAGTAAACGGTGCTTTTTGGCGGGAAGAAAGTTGATTTTAGGGTTTTGAAGAGCCCCAGAAAACAAATTTCGGTCCCGCGCTCTCGATTTTCCTTAATTGCAGAATTTAAATAGGTGTGAGTTTCGAGAAAAGAGATAAAATTAAGATGAAAAAGGATTTAATTCAGTCCCCATTCTTCAATTTATTCGAAGTAACAGTGTTTTCTTTCTTTGGGCTAAACTAAAAAGAAAATCTTTGAGTAAAGGGAAAGAGAGAGACGTACCAGAAATTTTTGTGGGATTTTTGTTTTTGTGTTTTTCGAATAAGTGACGATCGCTTGACCTTTGCCCTATTTTCTCTAACCTTTTATTTCTATTGCTCTCTTCTACCATATTTTTAAAGAGAATAAATATGCAAAGCAAAGCAAAGGCCTCAACTTGTAGTGCTCATGATTAACTAACTATGGTTAATTTTGGGCATATAGGGTTGAGTTAAGGGTTTGGGTTGATTGGTATTTTAGAATTAGAGGTTGGAGATGACATATGAGTTTTCTAGAAATATATAACTTTTCTTTATAAATTTCTACCACTTTAATAGTAACCATGGTTAACTAATCATGGTTAATTTTCGATACAAGATTTGAGTTGGGGTTTTGGGTTTGATTGGTGTTTTAGAATGAGAGATAGGGATGAGTCATGAGAATTTTATAAATATTAAGAATATTCTAGAATAAGCATCAACAAATGTGTGAAGAATAATTACTCTATAAAAAGATAAATATGTAATAATAAAATTTGAAAATTATAGGATTTTTTCTTTTTATTTCTTCAATATATC
>JAOQMP010000004.1:2584590-2597416 GCA_027563575.1 Erythroxylum pedicellare
ACTTTAAGAGAGTGTTGAATGGACAAGGTGGATTTTTTTTAATGGATTTGCTCCCATGAGTTTGGAGGACAAACTACGTCGTTTTATTGTGACATTAAGTTTTGATAAGCACAAGTTAAACTGGTATGATAATAAGGTTTAAAAGATTCAATCGGTATTAGACTGTCATAAAATTGATTAAAAATTGAATAAAATTTAAAAAAATTAAACAAAAATATATTTATAAATCGAAAAATTTAACATTTAATTAAAAATTTTAAATAAAAAATAATGTATTTTAATTTATAAACTGATCTAAGTATCATTGTCAAGCTAGAAGTTGGTCTTTTGGATGAGGCCTTAAACATGTTTTAGTTCAGGCCCAATAAGCACACGGATCGACGACCTTCTGATCCTTTATTGGGCCTTGGGAGATCCACGTTAAACTTAAACTCTTGTACCAAGAGATGTAATCAAAATTGTGAATGATTAGTTAAAACTAAGAAGTGGACATACCTGAGAGGTAAGCTGTGGCGTCACATCAGGGATGTACCTAAGGTTCATTTGGTGGTATGCAGTTTTCTGAAAATGAAGCAAGAGTTTCTTCAAACCATAGTAATCTTCAGCAAATCATCTCCAACTTTGATGCTTTAACTATTGTTTGTTACTTAGTTAGATTGACTTGTAATCAAAGAGTGAGTTTTCAACCTTCCAGTGGAGTACAGTTATAACCAATATTGACATTTGGTCCCATGTCTTTGCGTCGTAAAAAAAGCCATTTTTATGGTTACTATGCCAACTGTTAATATTAGATCCGTCTGTTCAGGACTCGATCTTGATACTAATTTATAATGATCAAAGTCAAATCATAAGCCAATTAATGAAGCAATAATTGGTATTTTTATAAATTTTTTATATTTAGAAAATTACAAAATATGTCTAATTTGGCATTATTAGTTAAAATTATTAAAAGTAATAAATTATGAGCTAATTTTATAAAAATAAATATTTTATATATTTTATATCAGTTTTAATAGTTCTGATTAATATTATAAAATAAGATAAGCCCTAGAATTTTAAATATATGTTATCCTAAATCTCTTTCTTGAACGAAACTAAAAATAAAACTTCATACATTAATATTGAATATTTCTTTAAAATATTGTTTTTGCTAATTGCACAAACTAAATACAATCATTTAAAAAAATTAAACTTCATATAAATTATTTTCAGTTTTTTTATGAAAATTACTTTAAATGCTAAACATTTGAGTATCGGTAAAATATTTTACGAGCCTAATTTGGCTCGGGATCAGATCCTCTAATCTCTTTCTTCTGTACCTATTCTGTGTCATTGCATTTGAACTATCCATTTATGTGAATTCCACGTAAATGAATGGGTCAGATGCAATGACATTTAGAATAGGTACAGAAGAAAAGAACCAGAGGATCTGACGCCAAGTTGGTCGGCCAGAAATAAAAGACACGTGGCAGGCATGCATGATTCAGTTCTTATTTCTAACCTGTTTCGCGGGATAGAATAAATGTCAAACCGTCAAGCCTTCCCGGATCAACCAATTAACCAATAAGTCAATCTGAGCTGGACAACATCTGATACGTGTCGATCGAAATCAGGTGTCACGTGGCAAGTGGTACATCACGTTTTGGTACGGTAGATCTTCGGTTCGTCTTTTTTGCCACAAAGGATAAAAGTCCTTTTTTGGGTTCCTATATTTTTATTATTTTACTAAAATACCACAAAAGTTCTCAAGATCTAAAAGTCAGATTTCACCGCGTAATTTAAAGCCACGAATTGGTGCCAATTAGAAAAAGCCAGTTGACGTCAACCGCGCACGTTAGCAAAGTCTTCAACTTGCTCTGCTTAAATCCTCCACCTACCCGCGGGCCTTTTCTACGTCGAGCCTTCTGTCTCTCCAGCTCTCTCCTCTCTGTCTCTTTACGAGTCAAGCAATTAATGAAAAGTCCCTACACTGTGAACGGTCGTCGGACCCCAAGCCCCGGCGGCTTTCTCTACTCGCCGACCTCCTCTTGCACCGATGCCTCCTCCTCCACCGTCAAGAAGCGAAACCCTGTCGCTGTCGCCGCCAGATCGGTGGCTGGAGTGTTTGTGGGTTGCTTCACGCCACCTGAGAATGAGGACTCCAAGACTTATCAGCACTCTGAAGAGTTTAAACCTACCTCTGGTAAATTGAAACTCCAGCTGCCAAGCTAACCTTTTAAGCTTTTGCAACATAAATGATTCATATGACTAGAGTCAGTTGTGCCTAGATTCCTGATTTTGTTGACAGGAAGTCAAGTTAAAGAATGTTACTTGACTTCTTTTTGAAGCAAACAAGTTTTTACCCATTTTAATGGACTGATCTGGTTGCAGAGAGAAGCATAATCATAGTAATGAAGTTTTCCCGAATCGTGTCAATTAATTACCTCATGGCCTAGCTTGGGGGTGGATTCTAATCTCTCACAACGTTCAAAAGCATAATTTGTTCGATTTCATTTCCTTTGTGGGTTCTTACTGTTTTTTCATTTGCCTATTTAAATGATGAATTTCGAGCTTAACAAGTGGTTGAATAGGTGTAACTTCGTTTCTTTTAGTTTCAAACAATCCTGCAAATAACCGGAGAAAAGGCTCTAAAGGATCTATCTATGGAAGTGAACACAACTCGACCCGTGAAATAGAGGCGGGAACTATGAAGTTCAGCATGGATGAAATCTGCCGGGCCACAAGGAACTTTTCCCCTTCTATTAAAATTGGACAAGGTGGGTTTGGGACAGTCTACAAGGGCAGACTTGAAGATGGTACGGTTGTTGCAATCAAACGAGCTAAAAAGGTTTGTAGAAAAAAGGATGTTTACATGATTTGTTTTCCTGTTTCTAATTGCCCAAGAAAGTATGTGTTAACGAGGTTACAGCCTCCATCAATGGCTTGGGGACCTGTTCTCTGCAGAGCTTGTATGACAAACATTTAGGTGTGGAGTTTCAGAGCGAGATTCAAACACTGGCACAAGTAGAGCATTTAAATTTGGTAAAGTTTTATGGGTATTTGGAGCATGGAGATGAAAAAATTGTTGTCATGGAGTATGTACCAAATGGAACTCTCAGAGCACACTTGGACTGTGAGTTTACTTTTACTTTGTCATATTTCTCCATCTCATTGTCTGTCTGTTTGTCATCATAGGAACTTCACATTCTTGTGATCTTGATTGAGTTAATGAAGCATGTTAAAGCAGGTATCGGAGGCAATGTCCTTGACCTTTCTCAGCGCCTGGATATTGCAATTGATGTGGCTCATGCAATCACTTATCTTCACATGTATACAGGTTTTCCTTTCTTTAATGGCCTATTACTTTCATCGAAACTGGACCTGAAGCTATGTCCTTCAACTATGTGATTTAACTATGTCATCATTTATCGGATTCATTCCTTGCAGACCACCCGATCATTCACAGAGACATAAAGTCCTCAAACATTCTGATCGCTGATAACTTTCGAGCCAAGGTCTCTGATTTTGGTTTTGCAAGGCTAGCAGCTGATAGTGAGTCTGGTGCCACTCATGTGTCTACCCAAATCAAAGGAACTGCCGGCTACTTAGACCCAGAATACCTTAAAACATATCAACTCACTGAGAAAAGCGATGTTTATTCATTTGGTGTCTTACTGGTTGAGCTATTATCTGGGAGACGCCCTATAGAACCGAAACGGGAAATCAAAGAGCGAGTAACTTCCAAATGGGTACAATTTTCTTCTCTTCTTTGCCTCATTGATTATTAGATCTCTAAGATCATTAACTTCAGAACTACGGGATGAGTTTACTGTGAAGAGATACTGTGCAAAACATTCCTTTAACTCATACATCTTGTCACCAACTTTTGTGTTCAAGAACACCAAAAACAATTGGAATCGAAAAGATCTACACATGACTCTGAATAAGTGTCACTTGCAGGCGGTGAACAAGTTTATTGCCGGAGAGACAATTTTAATACTGGACCCAAAGCTGGAAAGAAGTGCAGCAAATAACTTGGCCCTGGAAAAGATTATGGAACTGTCTGTACAATGTATGGGTCCTCGCAGACAGAGCCGACCAAGCATGAAGAGATGTGCAGAGATCCTCTGGAGTATCCGTAAAGATTACAAAGAACTGTCAGCCTCAGATTTTCGATCCAACTCACAAAGAAGTGCTTCAGTTGGAAGAGAATAAAAGCAGATTTACCGGGAAGAAGATCAGATTGTGAAAAATGGTAATATAACTTGATTAATGAAAGAATCCAATTACGAGTCGAGGAAGCTAGCTTATGCCAAACTGGGTTTCTGATCACTTCTGGTTCCGTGATCAGCATCATGGGAGCAAGTTCTTCAGTAAAGTTTACTACTTTTGAGTATAGTAAAATTCATTGTGCAAGTAAGAAGTTGCATTTAATTTTGTGGAAGATTATTATTTCTTATATCTTACCGTTTCCTTTTCATTTGTCTTGGTGGAGAACAAGTCCTGTAACTGTAAGCCTACATGTGTTGCACTTTTTAACCATTTATGTAATCTATTTCCTTTTCGATTTGTATCTAATCTCAGAGGTCTGGTGTAATCTGATATTTTATATTTTTGTTTCAACAATTCTCCATTTCAACATTTTGGCTTCCGTACAACTAAAACACAACAAAGCAATCAAATGGTCAAGAACATAAAATTATCAAATTGTTCATTAGGAATATTAAACTATAAATATGTGCAGTGTGCTTATACATATATAAACAAAGCTATACTATTGGTATTCCATTCATCTCTCTAAATCTCCTATGTACATCTAGAAGAGTATTACAAAAGAAAATAACCAAAAGACCCAAAGTTCAGCAAAGTTTACGCTGAAAAGAATTTGCAGCACTCAGCTTTTTCGACTGAAGTTCATGTCGGTGTCTGGTTCTTGTGGGTTGACATACTCTAAGACAAGAATACTTAGTATACCCCAAAAAAGAAAGAGGCAAGAATACTTGATTCAGACCTCACACTATACGTTCAGAGATGCATTTAACTGTAACCTGTTTCTTATGGGAGCTGAGAACTTATCTTGGAAAATTTCTCATCTCCCACTCTCTCCTAGGCTGTTGAACTCTGCCGCGTTAGGTGATATTCTGTGTCTAACGATCTTTCCGTATCACTACTTACTTTTGAGCAAAGGAAGAAGAAGGAAGATGAATATATGGATACATGCCATATACTGCAAACCGTTTTGTACCCAAAAAGAAAAAATCAGATAGAGAAACAAAGAGAAAAGGAGTATAGAGTAAAGAGGAAATTAAATGAACCTGTGCCAAATCCAGTAGCTTTCACTGCTTTCTAGCTTCCAACTTATTGCTGCCATGGCCAATGCAGTAAACCCCACAAGTACAAAACCCCATCTAAATCTTCTCAGTATTGTCTTTACTAAATTGTTCATCCAACTTTTCACATTATGCCACCTACAATCGGAATTTTACCGAAACAATATGCGATTAACTACTGTTTTATGTATATGCCTCTGCATCTTACAGGCGAACTCACCTGCTGGCCATATTTATACACAGTTCCATCCCAATGCAAAATGACCTCATTTTGGTGGAGAACTCAATGAGCAACCCAACAAGAAGACCGAGTGTCCCAATTGCTATCACAAGAATAATATTCGAAGACCTGCAATCAGTGTCGTCAAACTAAAATCCACTTCTAAACGAAAGAAATGCAGGTTAAATGTGGAAGCTCAAACTACCTAGTTGCCTTCGTTATGGCCATCAGGGCTGTAAGGATAGCAACAACTGTGTGAATAGTCCTTTTAAAAGCTTCATCAATAGTGGCCAAGTACACAAAAGTGCTCACTACAGCCATGAAAGAGAGCCAAAAATCCATGAACTGAAACAGTTTCAAGTCAGTAGATCAGTAAATTGAAAACTAGTAATAAGATATATACATATGCAAAAACTATATAAAAATCAAGCAATGTTGCAAGAATATGCAAGAGAAATGCAAAGTTCTACATCTTAAACCAATTTACGAAACTAATTTTTCTATGAATGTTCTAACACTATCCTCAAATGGTTACCTAGCCTCAATCGTGTTTCTATGAAATGTGTTAAATTAGATTTTTCCGGAGTTGGAAATTTGGCAGACTGGGTTATATGGATTTGTAGGGCCACAGAATCCCAACTTTTATTGGATAACTGCCTTTCCTAAGTGGTCGAGGTTGTAAGACAACCTCTTAATAAAAAGTCATCTCCCAACAAATCCTGAAGGATCATTTGAAAGGAGAATCTATGACAAAAATGTAATTGGGGAACATTTGAGCTTGTAAAAAAAGAAACCATGGAACTTCAGAAGTTTACAGTATCTTTACTCATATAAGGCTTTAGAACTATGAAGCCAACTCAAATCAATCTGTTTCCCTAAATCTAGTTATGTATGCAGTTTATCGTGTAGAAGCTGTGAGGGAGCCCCAGTATGCAACCAATCAGCTTTTGTGCCCTCATGTGAACATGTTTTGATGAACTTATACCAGTCTCATGTTACGCAATGCAACAATAGTTCTATGCCAATCTAACATATAAGATCATTAAGGTGAGATTCATACTTGCAAAACATTGTACGATAATACACAACGCGTGCCTACATCACATGCATGATATAACCCACTTGAAATGCCACTGGACGTGAAAAGCACCCATTCTGCAAATGCCTGCAAAGAACCAAAATAAGTTAGAGATCGGGTACTGACTGATGGCTCTCAACATTTATGCCTGCAAGCAGTATAACTCAACCCAATGCCAATTTTGAGCCGATACGTTGGTATAAATTCCCTGGTATTTAAACAAAAACTACCATTTTCACTTGCTATCAGGCAAATCAGTTCTATTATGGAACTGAAGGGCATTATTATCACCATGACAAGGGCATTATTATCACCATGACAGCCTTAAGAAAGACAAGCATATTCACCTAAGTATCATCGCCTATTGTTGCTGCAGTAAGTATTTAGCACTAAGTATCATCGCCTATTGTTGCTGCAGTAAGTATTTAGCAGTATGTATTTTACAGCATGAGCTACGAAGTAAAGAATAGAATCAAGATTTTTACCTTTTGCTGAAGAGACCAATATGCAGGAAGAATAGCTGCAGCATTTGACGCAATGAGTGCAATCGATTGCCATATGTGCCCTACATCAGATTCCATCTATTTATTAAATCAAAGGCAACCTTTTCAATTTTCAACAACTTAATTTATTTGCAGATCAATGCCTTTGTGCTTCAACAACTGAACTGTCACGCTTTTATAAGACGTGAGGATCAACCTTGGACCACCATAATTGGTCGATTTAAGCACAGTTTACCAGAAACTAAGATTTTTATAAGACAGAGAAACAAGGCCAAGCTTAGGTCAGCTCTCATATCCTTCACTAAAGCAAAGCAATAGACATCAGAAGTTTATACCAAATATCTGTCAAATGTCGACTCCGCGCCTTTGCTTGAAAACCCCCTGACATAGATTTTCAAGTCCTATCCCTCCTTGAAACTTTCAAGGAAGTGGTTCTTTGGCTTAAAAAGATTAAGTCACACCCAAGAAAAATAAACAAATGATGGAAAAAAGTACATACTCTGTTGAGATACAACTTCAATGCCACAATCGAGGCCCCCATGCGTTCGGTCACAGGAACAAAAGCTGAGGAAGAAAAAAAAGAATGACACAGGGATTAGGAATGTACTAACCTATGCAATCTCACTTATGCAAGTTGGCACTAAAAATTTTGCACCAAGAATAACATAAGAAGGAGAAAGTGTTATGAGATTGAGAATATGGAACCTGTATGATGTCAGTCCACTGGCATCTAATGCTACTTTGCACTCCCCATGAGAAGAGCATCGTTTAGGGCACCTCTCAACTGAAATAGACATAATGGTCTGGCCAGGGGAACTACTATTTGATGCACTTAAACTTCTTAATCCAAAAGCCCAAGTTCCCTCCTTAACATACAAGATATAAAAATCAACCTTCTGTTCACTTGAATCATACAACATGAAAAACATAGAACCATCACTGCTTCTATTCTTGTATGCATAATAATAGTCCCAATTGTTGATAGATGGCATTCCACCAAATCTAGCATATAATTCATAGCTTATCTTTGCATCCGATGTTAGGCGAATGTGTATATTTCCTCCAGCTGCACCACGAGGAATGTTTAGGATAAAATAAGACCAAGAATCTTCTGCTTCTCCACCATATGAGGTATTGCCTGACAGGGGCTCCAGAGGAAAATTAGCAGAATCTGGGGATAATTTTTCACTGACTGGCAGATAATAGGACTCAAAGGGCGAGTTGTCCCTCCTAAGATTTGTCTACATATAACCAAACATGATTCATAACGTTAATTTTTATGTGTGGATAATTCCTCAAAGACATAAGAATAAAAATAAGCTATAGAAGTAAGCTGTTTAGAAGTTATTTCAACATATTATCGCAATCCACAAATAACATGCCAAAACGACAACACAGATTTGCATCCTCAAAGAAAATGAGCAATTCACAGTCAAAATAAAGGGAGCTCATGGTTTTCCATAATCTTACCTGAAGCATGTATCTTAAAGAGGTACAATTCAGTCCCGCCTTGCCAACTGGACATCCAAGCACTTGCCACTTAATGGAATAGCAAACCTTTGTTGCAGCAAGTTCAGTAGCCCCATTTTTTTTTGAGATATTAGATGGCAAAACAGTAATAAACCAGCGGCCAACATTTGGGGAACGAAGAACAAAAGGGGCCTTGATTAAGTCACCAGAATAATCATGGAGTGCCACCGAAGGCATTACACCATGCCGTACAAAATACATTAAACTAACTTCACTAGCATTCAAACCGTTACTTGATGGGCTTGCATTGATACTGAAATTTGTTGCTGCTATTGTCAATTGTTCTACCAAGTCAACCACCTCCAATGAATAGACTCTTGGTTGACTTTCTTCATGGCAAGATGCCTCAAAACTTTTGCAAGAAAACCCAGTTTCAGATGTTTGGAAATTTTCATTTGGAGTATTATCTGTAAGATTGTAGCTATTAGATTGAGAACATGAAAGCAGGTCTACTGTCTGGTCACAGTACTGGCCCCACAATGTTGAGGCTCTACATCCTTCCACGCTGATGTTGGCACTAAAGGAGTATGCTGGGCTGCGGACAATCTGCAATTTCATACTATTTACTATCATTTAAGAATTGCTATGCTCTTACTAAAGTCTAGAGGAAACCATTTACTGAAGAGAAAACAGAAAGCAAGGACAGATAATCTAGTATTCGTCCAGGTTTGTGCTTGATTTTGTCTTCAAGATATCAGCTTTGAGCAACAATTTTGAAATTCTCCACAAATTTAAGCGTAACTTTATAGGACTGATAAGCAAATATATCCAACTTTTCCATTAAAGGAAACAAAAAGGTAGCCTTCATTCTCATTGTAAACAATATCCAAATATCAACTTTAGCCAGCAAATCATCCATTATTATACTCTCCGACTACTCAAAAGTTCTTCAAATGAGAACTTGTTTCTTCCAAGAATAACAGTTATAGCTACATCACTGAAGTAGGACTGATTAGGAATTGATTACTAAAAATGTGCAAGCTAATGAAGCATTTGAGGAATCAGAGCAAGTTAAAGCAGTAACTTAAGTAGAAAGGGATGGAACTTGGATAATGGCACTTATTAAAATTTTAAAATAATCATACCATCTTTGACTGTGTCCTTGTAGGCCCAATGCCATTGAAAAGACCCAGATACCAAACTCCTGGAGATATCTGAACAACAAACTTGTGAGTCAAATTCTGCTAACTGTTATTAACAAGACACGCTAATCTAAGAAGAAAACAAGAATGCACTTTCTGTGCATCAACGATTCAAACCACAATCCAAATAATCCCAAAATAGAACCGGACACCAAAATATGAGCAGATGATATTGAATTTGTATGCACAGACCAAAATTTGCTCTTCACCAGTAGGAACATTGATGTCAAACCTGCTCATTCGTCAGCTTCAAGGTTAAATTTTTCTGCATTGGATAGCACTGAACATTCTGGGAACCTTGAAATTCCGGAAATGATCCATTTGAAAGGGGAAACAATCCTGCAAGAACAGAGATGCTATAAGTAAAACCGTGAAACATAATCAAATCAAATCAACAATCTCATTCAATGCACACGAACAACAGGAGTAATGCAAAAGGAATATTGTGCTACAATAACCAGTTGAGCAAGAAAGATTCAATTACAAACGTTCTCATGCGAACTGTCATCATATATAGTCAATCACTTTTCTTCGTAAATACAAAGGATCATCCAAAACAAACCCAAAATAATCAGGTTTTGTTCATGTCTCTAACAAATAATACCTAATTGTATCGAAGAACTGTTTAAGACATCTGGAAGAGGAGGGCTTCCATCTCTGAAGCAGATAACCGGTAGCTGGCTTTTAGGAACCTTTGATATGCTCTTCTCGTCCTGCCAAAAACTCTCAACCATGAACATAACTATAAAATAACGACACAAAATCTAACATTAGGACTAAAATTCAATAAAAATATCCAGAGACCATCGTCGGGACAAAACCTTAATGTACCCAAACAAACGACATTCAGTTCACACATCTAACATAAAACATCATCAGATATAATACTTACAAGGTCCACATCCGACTCTACTGCTACGTACACCGAAGAAAACCACGGAGGCAAATCAACTGAAAACGCAGACAAACAAAGAGCCATTCCACCATTAAAAACAGAAAAACTACAAGATATCATCAAATCAACAACTGCAAATCCCCCGCTGTTTCCACTCGATGATCATTAAATAAAACACGTACTAAAAAGAAAAGATTGAACCAGACTCGACTTTCTCACTAGCCGCCTTACACGCACCTCTAATGTAACGCAAATCATAAGGCTTGACCTCCGTTTGAGGGTACCTAAAGCTAGAAACAGTGAAAGTATTGGACTGTAGAGGCTCATTAGCTGAGTAAGAATAAACGAAAAGACATGAAAAGAGCAGGGCAAGACCAACACTCCTATAACAAGAGCACCAGAGCATCGAATTCCCTGCCATGTTCTTCTAGATAATTTAGTAGTCCCGGAGACAGGGAGAAGCTAAAAGGGGCTTAAAGTACATAAGAACCGTAGTTTTATTGTGTTAAATAAGGGGCAAAGAGGTAATGATAGGTGAAAGGATGATTGCGTGACTTGTGATTGACTTGTGTTGTTAAACTTCGACCGTGTATCTGTTACTTTGGTTGAAACTTAAAACTAATTTGCCTCCGACCTGTTCGGTCTTTACTTACTACAAAGATGTCACAACACGGAACTCAAAAAGGATATTTAATTTATGGTTAATTAAAAAAACTCAAAAAAATTTTATTTTATAATTATAGCTTTAAACCTAATAAAATATTCAAATTTTTATTTTTTTCAATCTTAACCCGACGTTATCTGTTGTTCTCCCGATATCCTCAATCATTTATCTTTTGTTTGTGTTTTTTACGTCTTAAATTATTCTCACATTACAGCATACTATACTAGTAAGTTTTTCATTTTTAGCTTATTATCTTGATGCTCTTAATATGAAGGTGTCATTATTGCATGATATGAAAATTAAAAGGTGAGAATGTTAAGAGAACAAACTGAAAACGAAAGAAAAACTGAAATCAATGTATAAGATCGTTAGAGCTGCGTAATCTGATTTAAGTAATATTTAAATAATGACATCATTTTAATTATATGATTAAACGATGTCGTTTTATTAATCTTTTTTTGTTGTGTTAATTTTGGCTGACGTATATTAATAGTTAAGATTTCTAAAACACGTTCCAAATTATGCTGACAAACTTAAAGGAAACACTAACATCGGGCTATAATTGAACAAATTGAAAATATGGACATTTTATTGCTACTTTTTAAAGTTCAGGCTATAATTAAAAAATTGACAAATTTTCAATTTTTTATAATTAGCCCTATAATCTATTAAAAATTAAAAACTTTATGCAAATTTCGTGTTAATAATTTTGGAATTCGGACTCCTTTTTATCAATCTTCCACTAAATTATTAAAAGTGAGTGTTGGTAATATGTTATTTTTATACAATATTACTTTACATAATAAATTTTGCTACAGTTTAAATAATTAAAATTATCGAAAAATTTGTAACTTTTTAATTTTGAAAATATATTATAATTTTTTGTTAAAAATAATGAATTAATTAAAACCTTCTTAAGTAAGGGTTACTAAGGAAAGGATAAAGTTTGGTGCAGGAGACGAGTGTGCCTAAACAACTACTTGGGGAAACGTTTAGGGGCACTATCGATGTACTAATATTATATTTACAGCACAAATGTCTGACACTTGGGGATGTGCCAAAGTACCTTACCAAAAAACTATACCTATCTGTTTTATAATTTTTAATTGAAAGCCTGAAATTTAATATTATGCATAGGCACGACATTGCTCTATGTTCAATTTGAAAATTCCCCAACTGATTTTTAATTATTATTTTAATTTATTAATTTAAATTTAAATTAAATATTTTTATTTAAGTCATTAAATTGTACAAATCAAATTAAGTTAGTTTTTTAACTTGAAATTAATGGAAATAGTAATTAATTTGAACTTTGTCTTTAAATGACTGGAATAATTAACAATCAAACCAATATAACAACAGATTTAAGGTTGAAAATGTTCAATCGGTAGTTATAAACTAGTTAAAAATTAAATAGAATTTAAAATTTTAAAATATGATTAAAAGAGCTTGTCAATATCTATTGAACAATTTAAAGTTTAATTA
>JAOQMP010000004.1:2628506-2639876 GCA_027563575.1 Erythroxylum pedicellare
TATAATTAATTTAAAAACTTTGAAAAAAAAAGGGGGACAGAAGAGGAGAGTTTAAATTTTACAAAAAATTTCCACTATATTTTAAAATTTTCGGTATCAATTAGTATTTGATCAGTATTTTGAATATCGACCGATATCAACTGATATTTAAATTCGGTATAACTGACCTTCTATTTCGTACCAATTTTATTTTGATACGGTACATACCTATCGGTACGAATCGGTATCCACATTCCTATTAAGAATGACAATGTTTGAAAGTAATAGTTGTGAACTTTTTATGTTAATTTGATTGTTTTAAAAAATAGTTATTGAAATAGTATATTTGCTCATTTTATAAATTTATATTAATTAAAATTATTAAAATATCTACTAAAATTATAAACCTTAAAAAGTTATTTCTAATAAATGTTATAGAAAAAATTAATGTTTTAAAAATCGTAACAAAAGTTAAATTAGTAAAATAAAAAATTAAGGATTAAAGCTTCAATTACTATTAGACTATCATAAAATCAGTCAAAGATTGAATAAAATTAAAAATTATAAACTATTATTAAATAACATTATTTTTATCTAGTTTAATTTAAAGATTATTAAATAAAAAATAACTATTTATTTTAGTTTATAAAAATTAATTAATTTATAAAAATCGATCAATTAGATAATAAGCTGATCACTTTAAAAAAAATAAAAGTTGTTAAAATAAATTAACCTGAAAAAATATAAATCGGGGTCGTTCTTAACGTTTTATAGACCCTGGGTAAAGTAAAAAAAAGTTCCAATAAGTCGACAATATATAAATATGTAAACTTTTAAAAGCATATTTTTATTATTAAAGAGGCTATCTTAAACCCCTCGTTAAGACAATTGAATAATCTATGGGGTTGCATTAATTTGTTAACATTAAAATTCATAGAACAAAAAGAAATTCAAATAAAAATATGTAAAGAAAAAAAGAAAATTAAGAGCCTTTGTTTCATTTTACTCTTTATGGGTCTCAAGAGTCAGTTGAACCTTATTTTACTTCAATTTGTTCTTTATCAGAGTCAAGAGTGAATCATATTTTACCTTATTTTGTTCTTTATAAAGATCAAGAGTAAGTCTTATTTTGATTTTCGTGAGAATAGATCTCGAGTACGTGTCTTTTTTGTCATTGCTGTCATTGCAGATAAAAAGCATATATGATTATTAAAAATATTTGTATAAATTTAGGAAAAATGTTATTTTAAAAATTAAAGTAAAAACATAAAATAAATCAATTAAATGGAGCAAAATCAATTGATAAGAGATTTGGTAGATTGATTGATTGAAGGGGAAATAAAGAAAGATGTTTTTATCTGTAGGAGAGTTGAAAATTTTGGTTGATTAAACCACACAAGACATGCATGATGCATGCCAAACGTGCCCCCAGCTCCCACCCAACCCCACCATGCACGAGCCGGTATGTCTGATCTGGTCTCCTCTGTTTTGCTTGCATGCACACCCACAGGCCACACACACCCACCTAACTCAACCGTCCCCTCTCTCTCAATCATACTCTTTTATCCTTTTCATCAATACGCCTTTTCCCTATTTTTCTTTGACTCTTCGTTTGGATTCTTTTCTTTTTCATATTTGCTTTTAGACAAAGTCATTATCTTAATTTGTCCTGTGACTGTGATGTATATGGTGAAACATTTGTTGACTTCAATTATTTGATTTAGGTATGAATTCATGTGTTTTAAAATAAACACAAGTTGAATTACACCTCAGTTCGTTTTAATCATTTAAAATAAAATTACTTTAAGGTGAGATATCAAATCTTTTGAATTGAGATCGGTTTTTTATAACAAAAGTTATTAAAATAAATCGAACTGAAAAATTGAAAGGTTTAAGATTTTTACAGTTAAATCGGCCAAATTGGTTGAGTTTTTTAGTTATTAAATTTTATTGAAATAAACGGTTTAAATAAAATAAAAATTCTTACTTTTTAATAACAATTTTAAAATTAGATTTTAAATATAAAATAATGGAATAATTTAAGTATCACTTTTAATTGCTTACACTTTGATAGTTTCCCCTCTAATTTTCATTAACAACAAAATAATTAATTTACTATAGGATAATTAATCTATTTCCATTTTTATAATAAATTTTAAATTTCTTCGTATTATCTTCCACTTAGAAGTTTCGACACTAAAACGTTAAATAGTAGCTATTTAAAACTTACTTACTATAATACATTGAATTGAATGACACGTCGTTTCGTAGAGACACTTCCGTGTTTAAATTAATAATTTAAAAACCTAACTGTTTCGAATGGTTTAATCGTAAAAGCTTTGAACCATTCAATTTTTTTGTTTGATTTATTTTAATAATATTTGTTGTTAAAAACTAATCAATTTATTAATTAATTGGTCATTTTCATAAATTAATAAATTCTTATAAACGAAAATAAATAAATAAATTTTTATTTAATAATATTTTTCAATTAAATTTCAAATTCTTTGATAAATAAGGACAATCTCCTTCAATTTTACTTTAAAATTTTTAATTTTATTTAATTTTTAATCGATTTTATAATAATCTAATATTAATTGAATTTTTAAAATTTTAAAACTCTTATTTTATGAAAACAGTGATTTAAACATCAGAATACATGTATTTTTAAATTTTTACAGAACAGAAGGCCCAATAGTCTCATTCTTAGAACGATATACTTTGTCTGAATCTGGTAAAACTAGGGCTTCATTTCTAAGCCCAAAGCCCTCATCTAGGGTTGATCGCGATCCAGCAGAGAGATTTGGGCCGATCCAAAACTAACAAGAAACGGGAAGAAGAAGCCAGTAATGACGATTAAGAGAACAGAGGTCGAGGGCGACACGAACCAAGTAACAGAAAAGAAAAAACAAACGAATCTGCGAGATCTGGCTGGTAAGCTGCTGCCAGTATCTGTAGTAAATGCTTCTTCAGATCTTTCATCTGTTCGTGGTTAGATCTCTGAACCTAACGCCTTACTGATCTAGAACGCCAGATCGAGAAGAAGTATCAGAGATTCGAGAAAAATGTATATGGCGTATGGCTGGCCGCAGGTCATTCCTCTGGAACAAGGAGAATGTCCTTCCTCGCAGAAGATTGTGTATCTCAAAGTCATCAATCGGCTTTTGTTAATTGTCTCTCCCTCTCACATCGAGCTCTGGAGCTCCTCTCAGGTGCTCAGACTTTTTTTTTTCCCGCTTAAATTTCACGTTTGTTATTGTTTGTTTGATTCTTTCTGGTGGAAAACTGGAAATTGGGGTTTTTCATTATCTGAATTGTTTTCAACTTCTTGTTGGATCACGTGTAGCATAAAGTGAGATTGGGGAAGTGCAAGAGGGATGCGGCGTCAGTGGAGAGAGAGGGAGAGAATTTACAAGCAGTCTGGAGCCCAGATACCAAACTGATTGCTGTTCTGGTAAGTCTTTTTTTGGATCCATCACATTCCTTACATTGACTTTGATTCACTGTTTGTCGCAAATTCTAGTACTTATTGTCCCAGGTGTTCCCATTGCAAGAATTGTTGGATTTAGATGGCGATTTGATGTTTTTCCCGCTGAAATTTATGCGTGCTTTGGCCTTTCTTATATTCAGTCGTAATATTATGCATAAAAAAATGCTTGTGTTATTATGTTTGTTTTTCCTTCCGTTGTCTTTGCAGACCTCGTCTTTATTTCTTCTCATATATAAGGTGCAATTCACTGATAAGAAAATACAAATTGGAGGGAAGCAACCGTCTGGTTTGTTTCTAGCTAATATATCCCTGCTTCTCAGTGAGCAGGTGCCGTTTGCAGGAAAGAACTTGGTTGTGTAAGTAACATTGTTACTCTCTTTCTCTTCTTAGTATTTTTCACGGCAAGGCTGGGGCATAGCTACTTCTCTCATTTAGCATTTGGATCGTGATGCATATTGACTTGCACATTGTGTTACTTGTTGCTGTGTTGTGATCTGATATAGTTTCTGGGTATTATATTAGTTATTTGTCTGATTTATCTCTTAACAGGAGCAATATTGTGAGTGATAACAAGCATATGCTTCTTGGGCTTTCCAATGGGTCTCTATATAGTATTTCTTGGAAGGCTGAGGTAATGATATTTAGATGGACATAGAGAATTTATGTACTCAGCATATATATCTTGTTTATAGTTTTCTATTGTAATCTTTTGTTAATGGAAGGCAGTTTTTGTTTTATTTTTTATTTTTTGTTGTCTTATGCAGTTTCATGGAGCTTGGGAACTTGATCCTTATTCACAAGAGAGTAATGGAGTATCACACTTACCACATTCTTTATGTAATGGCCTTGCACATGGAGGGGACTCAGGAAATTTTGTATCTCATCATAGTACCGCCAGGAAGTCTGCTATTGCAAATTTGGAGTTTTGCCCTCCTCTGAAGTTGCTGTTTGTATTATATTCTGGTGGACAACTAATATCTTGTTCTGTTAGCAAGAAGGGCTTGAAGCAAGCTGATTTAATAAAAGTTGATCAAAAGTTGGGTTCTGGTGATGCTGTGTGTACTTCAGTAGCTGCAGATCAGCAAATCCTTGCAGTTGGTACCAGAAGAGGGGTTGTTGAGTTATATGATTTAGCAGAATCTGCATCACTCATTCGTGCTGTGTCTTTGTATGATTGGGGGTAAGTTCTGCTAACAATTGGTGAATGTCGAAAGTATTGAAATAATTTGATATTTTCAGAAGATAGAGGTGCAATTTCACATAATTGTTCAATATCAGAACTTAATCTTTCTCCACCTATGAAATTGTTGAGGATGAATGACTGGATTTCTTTTCTGACAATGTTTTTGCACCTAGACTCTGTTTTAGATGATTAGATGATCAGCTGACAGTATCCATGATTTAATTCCGTAGATTCTCTTGCAAGTACAGATTTTGACTTACCAAGCTTGGCTTCCGTTTCTTCTTCATTGTTGTGCAGATACTCAATGGAAGATACAGGTTCTGTCAGTTGTATTGCATGGACACCTGATAATTCTGCTTTTGCTGTTGGTTGGAAGTTAAGAGGGCTTACAGTTTGGTCTGTATCTGGATGTCGCTTGATGTCAACTATCCGACAAATTGGTTTAAGTTCTGCATCTTCTCCAGTAGTCAAACCAAACCAAGATTGTAAATATGAGCCATTAATGAGCGGCACCTCACTTATCCAGTGGGATGAATATGGGTATAGGCTTTATGCAATTGAAGAAGGATCTTTGGAGAGAATTCTCGCTTTTTCTTTTGGGAAATGCTGCCTCAGCAGAGGTGTTTCTGGCATGACATATGTCCGTCAAGTGATTTATGGAGAAGATAGGTTACTTGTTGTACAGTCTGAAGATACAGACGAATTAAAAATGTTACATCTAAACCTTCCAGTATGTGATCAAATGGAAAGTTCGGTCCATTTTTTGCTGAGTTGCTGTTTTTTCATTTTGGGAACACTAATCCTGGTATCATTTTTTGTCTCAGGTTTCATACATCTCCCAGAATTGGCCAGTTCAACATGTGGCAGCTAGCAAGGATGGAATGTATTTGGCTGTTGCTGGGCTTCATGGATTGATCTTATATGATATGCGACTCAAAAAATGGCGAGTCTTTGGTGATATTACTCAGGAGCAGAGGATTGAGTGCAAAGGCTTGCTATGGCTGGGGAAAATTGTGGTTGTCTGCAACTACGTTGTTTCTTCTAATATGTAAGTTATCAATTCATATTTTTATACTCTACCTATTGATTCCAGCTTGATTTATTTTTCCTCAAAGTGTATTTGCTGATATATGGTGATACTTTTTACAAGGAAAAATGTTATGGGCCCTTTGCACTTGACTGTTTCTGGCAAATAGTGTCAGTTAAATTAGATAGAAGGAAACAGTTCAGGTCTGTGATTAGATAAGAATTCCTTGTTCAATCAATTTGTGGCCAATTAGTAACAAACTGGGTAAGTCTATAGTGCTTAAGGTTTTTTTTTTTGTAGAAGGTAACATCTATAGTGCTTAAGGTGCACAATGGTAAATAGGAATGACCTGCTCTTAATGTTATATTATTAAACTGGTAATTCTATTGTTCAATGCATTTTTCTTGGAAGGATTTGGTATTTGCTTAAAGCCAAAAAAGAGAAACTGTGATCTATGTGTGTAAGCTGTGAATCTTGAAAAGCAAGACGGGATTTATTCCAGAATAACTTGGATTTTAGGAAGCACTTTGGTGCAGACGTGGTGATGTTTTATGATGGTTCTCATTTAGATTATGGGTCGCTTTGGACTGGTGTCTGTTACAGCACTGCTTAATATGGAGAAAAATTCAAACCAATAACAATTCTTACATTATAAAAGCTAAGAAATTAGGATGTTGAGGCCATTGTATTTCTTATGAATGAAGGTTATCATATCATGCAGTCATTGTGCCATGTAAATACCGTATTCACTTTCCTTTGTAGATTTAAAAGAGTCACCCATTTTAATCTGCATATGATTATATATTCTTCTCAAACTTATGTTCTGATGCAGGTATGAGTTGCTTTTTTATCCAAGATATCACCTTGACCAAAGCTCCTTACTTTGTCGAAAACCATTGCTTGCCAAACCAATGGTGATGGATGTCTATCAAGATTACATACTTGTTACTTACCGTCCATTTGATGTCCATATATTCCATGTGAAGTTAATTGGTGAACTGACACCTTCTAGTACTCCAGATCTGCAGGTAAATGAACATTTTCCAGTTGACTTTCACTAAAATTGTTACTCTTTGAGAGTATGTTTTTGGTGGTTGTGTGCTTCTGAAGTTTCAGTCTGCACTCCTATGGAGTGTTTTAATGGAACTTTTCCTTCATAGATGCATTTTAAGTGATAAAATGACAAACAGCTTTCTACAGTACGAGAACTCTCGATCATGACTGCCAAGAGCCATCCTGCAGCAATGCGTTTTATTCCAGACCAGATTCCAAAGGAATCTGCTTTAAACAATCATGTTTCCTCTTCTTCAGATTTGATGGTTAGAGAGCCTGCAAGGTGCAATGTCTCTAATCATTGTAAATATTCACAATGACTAATTGATTATTTTGTGGCACAATTTCTCTAATTATGGTTATACACTATGTTAGATGCTTGATATTGAGAGGAAATGGGGAGCTTTCACTTCTTGATTTGGATGATGGACGTGAGAGGAAGCTCACTGACTCTGTGGAGCTATTTTGGGTTACCTGTGGTCAGTCAGATGATAAGACAAATCTAATTGAGGAAGTTTCATGGTTGGACTATGGCCACCGAGGGATGCAGGTAATACTGGTGCCACTGTGTATGCTCCCTTTGGACTTGCCTGTAATTGACTTGTTGTTGTAATATTTCCCTAGTTCTGTGCTGTGACTTGCCTGATATAGACTCTTGCTGGAAGCTTTGTTTTACAGGTTTGGTATCCGTCTCTAGGTGTTGACCCTTTTAAACAAGAGGACTTCTTACAGGTAGAGACTTAATTTAAGGGCCTTTGTGTTTTCAATAGTGGCACTCAATTTTGTCTAGCAAGTATTGTTCATTCTGAAAACTCCAAGTTGAATTTGACAGAATTAGGAACTTGTACTTCTGCCTAAAATGTGTGTCAAATTCATTATTTGTTATATTGGCTCCTAAACTGCTATGTGAGCAAGGTTTTATTTTCCCATTACAATATGGTCGGATGTCTTCGTTAAGGAAGAATTGACATCCCAGCCTGACTATATCAATTCCTGATACTATGCGTACTTGATTTAGTGGATGTGGTGGCATCTGAAAATTATATATTTCAACAGCTTAACTTACTTTTTCATTGATTTGATCACAGTACCCTGAACATGCTAATTAACTTAACGTTTGTGCTTCAGCTGGACCCAGAGCTGGAATTTGACCGTGAAATATATCCTCTGGGCCTTCTTCCAAATGCTGGTGTTGTTGTTGGTGTCTGTCAGAGGATGTCATTTTCAGCATGCACAGAGTTCCCCTGTTTTGAGCCATCTCCCCAAGCTCAGACGATACTGCATTGCCTTCTGCGACATCTCCTTCAGGTTTTATACATGTCTTCCTTTACACAGTATTATCATCCCTTCTTTTTGAAACCCTGGTGTCCTGCTGCAGGTCGATGGGGCCCAGATGTTTGCTTATATTCTTTGAGAACCTTTACTATCATTCCTTTTTTAACAACCCACGTACTTTAATTAAAAAAACTGAAAAGGGTTGACAGAAGGTTGTCTTATAGCAGAACAGCATATTGTGTTCTTTCCTGTTTATTGCATTGTTCTCTGGATGGTCATTCTGGAAGAGTTATTGACATATGAGATGATAAACTTGTCATAACTTGTCAAAGGATGCATTATGTGTCACTGGAATCATGTCAGTGGTCTTTAGATTTGTTTTCTCCTAAACAAGCTGGCATATTACTCTTGAGTCCTTGCTTAAAGGTTTCATATACAGTTCAAAAGGTAGTTTTATATATGCTATCCCTACTATGTAGACTTAGACTAAACCTATTTCTACAGGCTGTTGGTTATATATTTTCTTGTTTAGTTTTGCTAGGTTAAACTATTCTTTTGCGATTCTCTTCTAATTCTGGGTCTTACAGAGGGATAAGCGTGAGGAGGCTTTGTGGTTAGCACAACTTTCAGCTGAAAAGCCTCATTTTTCCCATTGTCTTGAGTGGCTTCTTTTCACTGTGTTTGATGCCGAAATTTCCAGGTACATTTACTGACTGTAAAAGATGTATTTGTATGTGTTCTGTGCCAAATTTCCATCAGAAGTAATTGTCGACATCGAAATGGTGGGTCTATATAAATATATAAGATGTTCTTATTGTCTTTCTGTGTATAGTATATTGCTATATAACCTGTTGGTGTGCATAATAATGACTATTATCAGCTCAATGGATGAAAGCTAAAAAGTAAGACTATATTCTTTTTTGGTTATAATTCTGTGCTTTCTAGCATATTTGGTGCCTTAGTAACTTCTTCTTGGTTGAATAAAATTACATGCTTCATTTTTCAAGGTTTTAAGTTAGCTTTTCAAGTTGTATCAATTGATTCAACAATTAATAGAATGCTATTTGCGCTTCCTAAAATTGCATAATACTTATGTATAGGCAAAATGTGAACAAGAACCAGATGGCAGTGCCAAAGCTTCCATGCAGTCCCTCTCTTTTGGAGAAGACTTGTGATTTGATTAGAAACTTCCCGGATTATTTTGACGTGGTTGTCAGCGTTGCAAGAAAAACTGATGGTAGACATTGGGCAGATTTATTCTCTGCTGCTGGAAGATCAACAGAGTAAACACTTTGTCTCTTTCTCTGTGTCCCGTGAAAGATAGAAAGTAATAATGCAGAAGTTTATAGTTGTTCCTCGATGTAGAATGGTATTTAAAAAATCATGATATCAGGCCCTTTGTAAGAAGGATTAAGTCTTGCTATTAAATATGCATCACCTTCTGGGGCAATTAGTGGCTTCATAGTCTTTTTTAATCATTCAGAATTGTTTAAGTAGACTTTGTTGGTCTTTTGTGCTCAACGTCTTCCTCATTTTGGTGCATGGTTTGTGCCTTAGCTAGTTCTAAAATTTTTCTTCTTTTAACAAATTTGGGATTTTATCAATTGGTTTCTGATGCTAAGGATTTTTAACTGTCTTGGCTAACTTCCTTTTCTTAACCTACCATAAAGGTTATAAGTAATATCTGAATGAACAATTTATACTGTTCTTCAGTCAATTTCTGTTGCTGGTTTCACAACATTCACTATTTGTTGAACCAAGGATTTTATTTCTTTCCATTCTTCCAAGGTGTGACCCTATTTGACCGTCCACATGCTAGATGTTTTGCACCTCAAGCTTATTCATGTATATTGTTATTTCCATTTAGGTTGTTCGAGGAATGCTTCCAGCGCAGATGGTATCGGACTGCAGCTTGCTATATACTTGTAAGATATGAAGAACTAGTCTTTTCAATGATTAGTTAATAGGTGCTGGAATTTGTTACTTTTATTCTTCCTTGTTTTTCTTAAAAGTACTCATCTGTGTAGTCATTCCTGTTTGTGAAAGCTGTGTTATGACCTTAAAATTAAGCATCTTAGTCTGTTCCATGACTAATTAATCAAGAATTTGAAAAATATTACTGTAGTTTGCGCCTAAGGGTTACAATTATATTGTAAAGGAAATATTTTATAGTCTAAAACTTGTGTGAATAAAGTACAGTTATGGACATTTATATTAAATAAGCATATTGAGACAATTTATTGTGATGATACCGTATTTGTTAATCTATTGTACTTATGATTGTTCCAGGTGATTGCTAAACTTGAAGGTCCTGCTGTCAGTCAGTACTGTGCTTTACGTTTATTACAGGTAGAGATGGTATTAAGCTTTGCCTACTAGCATCTTTCTCCACTCTTTCAAATGGTTATAGTTGAGTGGCATTGAGGAACACCTAAGGAGGCATAACTTCACTAGTTCATCTTTCTGGTAGGTTTTCTTCACCGCAAGACTATGACAAATATTTATATACTGATGCAGGCAACGCTTGATGATTCTTTATATGAACTTGCTGGTGAGCTGGTATGTATTGGGCAAGGCTATACTTGACATCTTTTGCTTCAAAAACTGAATTTTTAACAAATGATGCCTCAATTGATAATGCTTGGTGTGTATTATTTTCTCCTTTGTCTATGGTTCTTAGGTGCGATTCTTATTAAGATCTGGGAAGGAATATGAACAGACGTCTGCAGATTCTGATAAATTATCTCCGAGATTCTTGGGATATTTTCTTTTCCGTTCTAGTTACAGAAAATCATCCTTGGATAAAAGGTTGACATGCATTTTCCTAGTTGATGTTTATTTTTGCTTACTCTATAAAAATTCTATTGGATATCTTGACCTCCTTCAGCTTTATCATTCCAGTTAATTCTAACAACAGATTGTCTTTGTATCAGTACCTCGTTCAAGGAGCCAAGTGCACATGTTGCTTCTGTGAAGAACATTCTAGAAAGTCATGCTAGCTATTTGATGTCAGGAAAAGAGCTTTCCAAACTTGTTGCATTTGTAAAAGGCACTCAGTTTGATTTAGTGGTAAGGGACATATTTGTTTTCCTTTTCCTTGTTTGATTATATGTAGTATTCATGACTGGGATATGAATAATTGCAGGAATATCTTCAACGGGAGAGATACGGTAGTGCTCGCTTGGAGAATTTTGCTTCAGGGCTGGAACTAACTGGACAGAAGGCATGATAACATTCTGAGGTTCCTTGGTTCTTAAGTGTCTTCTCTCTTAGTTCTCTAATAATCGACAACTTATCATAAAAGTCCCTTTTGTTTTCCCAACATATGGCATGTACGTGAATGTGGATTATTGCATTTTCTGG
>JAOQMP010000004.1:2650975-2676237 GCA_027563575.1 Erythroxylum pedicellare
AATAGGAAAATTTAATTCCAAATATTACATAATATAAAATAGTCAATGTACCAAAGAAATATATAATATGGCATTGATTTTCAAAATTATATTATGTAGAGAAATAAAATTCGAATCCATATAATTGGGTCATAATCATTTATTAACTCAATCTTAATCTTTAATAGCCCAAAGGCCCAAAAACAAATCAGTCTATAGTTCGATTTTTCAGCCTGGAAGTCCATTTGGCATGCGCCAGCGTCTAGCAATAGAAAGGCAGCGTCTGGTACATGCAGTGCATGCACCAGTGTCTGCCTTTCCTTTGCCTGTGTCGCAGCTTTTGGCACGTGCAGTGCATACTCCAGACGCTACGTCATCTTCTTCAATAATGGTTCAAGAAAATCATGAAATATTTAACCTTTATGTACCCGAAGGGACATCTGATAAAAGTAAAAATGAACAAACATTCACGTCAAATTCGCCCTTCGTACTATATATAGACAACACAACACATCTAATCATAATGTTCTATCGAACTACGAGAACTAACAGAGAAAAGAAATCATTTTTTGTCAAGCAACGTGGATAAACTCTAGTACCCAAATCATTAAATGTTGGAAATGGAAGCATTAATTCAAAGTTCAAAACTTCATGTACAAAAGAAGCAACAATACAAACACGTGAGTGCCAATCCATCTCCACAGATCATTCATATGGGACCAAATGCAATCAGAGGGTGGGGAGATCATTGATACGTAAACCCTCTAAAGCATTTAATTTGATGTTACAATTCCGCCTGCAACCAATAGGATTTTTTTTTGATTTCGCAAATAAAAGATGGCAAACTCAACGATTTCATGTGTGATTTTGTTTTTGCAACATATTACAGTCACAATATGCCATAAATGAAAAACAACAATGCATCATCGTGGCTCTGATACCAATTGTAAAACATTTATGAATCGATTTATGAAAACATACCTGAATCCATGATAAGTTTTTTTACTGATTTATTCCCTCTCTTCTTCTTTCCTTGATTTGTATCTTCAATGGTTAAGATAATGGTTCAGATAACCTTTCAATAAGTTTCTAAAACTTATATAGTCTTTCACCAACCATCATATTCTTTCATTTTAAAAGAGAGAGGGAAAGGGTCTTTGATCCAATTGAGATCCATTATTTAATACCCAATAATCATTATCTTGGGTGCTTTTTATGGGACTCAAATCTATAAGTCACATGGGCTATTAGATAATCTAACATGAATAACCAGTCATATTGTCAGTTTCTCCTTTATTTTGTCTTTTTATTTCTTAAACATCTTCTCTATCTTCATATTTGCTGTTAGATGTTAATCGTTTGTTTTGGCTTTTGAGTTTGAAGAAAAGGAAACATTAGGACGACTTGAGTTTTCACATGGCCTTTCATTCCTCATGTTTTTTGGTGACGAATGGTTTCTGTGCACTCTGTAGTATGTCAGATGTTAGAAATATTCTTATTACACAATTAGTAATTACAATTTTAACAGTTTTTAATAAATTTATGATTAAGTGAATTAAATTTGATTAATAAAAGTTACTCCATAAAGAATCTCAAGCTGAAATTTGATGAAGAAAATGAATCCTAATTAGTGTAGATCAGACCTATATTAAACTTGCAATAAAGAACCTAATATGAATGTTACATAGATAAGATTAAGGCCTCTTGCAACTACTTAAATAAATCGTGAACGTATGGATACTTTAACTTATTAAGAGGTGAATTTAGCCCATTAATTCATTTTTTATTAGGCTATTTTATTATTTTTATCAGGAATAAATTTGATTCAATAGTCTATAAATTTATTAAAAACTGTTAAAATTATAAATAATTATTGCTCAATCTTAAAGAATAATTCGAACAGTCTCCACCTTCACGATAATTAATTACGGTAGATATAACATCGTAAGCACAAAGGAGACGGTCATTATCTGTAGGTGCTAGGGGTGGGAATGGACATATAAATGGTGTACTTCCATTGAGGAGGCCAGCTGATATTTCTGAGGTGGATGAGTTCTGCCATGCCCCAGGAGGAAAGAAATCAATCCATAGAATTTTAATTGCAAACAATGGGATGGCCATAGTCAAGTTTATACGTAGCGTCAGAACATGGGTTTATGAAACGTTTGGCACAGAGAAGGCTATCCTGTTAGTCACCGTGGCTACTCTAGAAGACATGAGTATCAATGCAGGGCATATCAGAATTGCCGATCAGTTTGTGGAAGTTCCTGATGAGATTGACAACAATAGTTATGCCAATGTGCAGCTCATTTTGGAGGTGTGTAAATTCAGCTCCAAACTTTTATGGCCATTCAAGTTCTTTTTTTACCTTTTTGGTTCAAAGCATGTGAAATAAGGGACAAGATCCTCTGTCCAGTTTTATAGTGTTTTATTCTATTCCATGAATCTCAGACATTCATTTATGCGAGATTCGCACGGAACCCACATAAATGAATGGCTGAGATTCATGGGACATAATAAGACACCATAAAATTGGACAAAGAATTTGGACTCATGAAACAAGTACAAAGGTGCATCTATTTGATCTGATACTTTCTGGAAAATGTAATTTTGGTTTATCAACTCTTGGTGAATAAATTTTGAACTTTTATGGAATTTATATTCTGAAGCTTAATTGCGAGTTGAATATTCTAGAATTGTTGATAGCCCCATTTTATTTTAACTATCTTTAAACACTTAGAAGATCGCATACCCAATAGCCTATTCACTCTCTCCCCCTTTTTTTCGCTGCTCATCTTTGCTGCTTGTTAACAGGTTGGTCATTGTATCCAAGTACATCTGCGAGATAACACAACCCGTTTAGACAAGAGCTGTGAAGTTATGTCAACCTTTATGGTTTATGACAATTCGTAATACTATATCTACAGATGGACGAGATAACACATGTTGATGCAGTTTGGCCCCGGTGGGGTCATGCATTTGGGAACCCTGAACTGCCAGATGCATTGACTGCAAAGGGAATTGTATTTCTAGGGACTACTGCAACATCTATGGCAGCAATGGTAGATAAAATTGCTCATCTTTAATTGCTCAAGCAGCAGATGTTCCTACACTTCCATGGAGTGGTTCTCATGAAGTAAACTTGTCCCAGAAGTTGCAATGTTAATTCATAATTTTTAGGATCATTCCATGTCTATTAATCTACTGAATTTCTTGTCCCAGGTAAAAATTCCTCCAGAAAGTTGCTTAGTGACTATTCCAAATGAATTATACAGGGAAGCATGTGTGTATACTACAGTGGAAGCTATAGCAAGTTGTCAAGTTGTTGGTTATCCTGCAATTCAGAGGAGGCACCAAAAGGTAATATGATTTTTAGAGCTATGTTTGGGGCAATTTTGTCTAATTTTCTTCTTTTTATGCCACCCCTGGGATCATTATTTATTTTATTTCCTCAAATTAGCAGTGTATAGTATAAATTCCTTATATATGTAAAAAGATAATTGAGGCGGGTGGTCCAATTATTGTTGCACCACTGGAGACAGTAAAGAAACTGGAGCAGGCAGCTTAAAGGTTGGCGAATGTGTGAATTATGTTGGAGCAGCTACTGTTGAATATTTATTCAGTACGGAGACCGGTGAATATCACTTTTAGAACTCAATCCTCGGTTGCAGGTATAAGCAATTTAACCTTGTCTGTCTGATTGTTGGGAAGGACGATGCCTTGGGGTCGAAAACTTATTTGAAAGTGGAGCAATTACTGGTGCCTCCAGGGCATACCAGGAGACCTTTACTTATGTTACTGGCAGAACTGTGAGTATTGGCGCTTATCTTGTTAAGCTTCGAATGCGGTGAATGCAGAAGCTTGATCACTATATTATTTTGACTGGTTTCTCTGCATTAAATAAACTTCTTGGTCATGAGGTTTATAGCTCTCACTTGCAACTTGGTGGACCAAAAATAATGGCAACCGATGGGAGTTATTCATCTTACTGTTTCAGATGATCTTGAAGGTGTATCGGCCATTTTGAAGTGGCTACGCTGTATACCTCACCCAAATAGGTGGTGCACTTTGTGTTGTTAGTTCCTTGGATCCCCCAAAAAGGCTTGTAGACTACTTACCAGAAAACTTGTGTGATCCACATACTGTTATTTCGGCAAACCCAGGACATCATAATTCTCATGAGAGGGTTCTCCCTCAGGCTGGGTAAGTATGGTTTCCTGATTCTGCCACCGAAACAGCACAAGCCATATTGTATTTTAGTAAAGAAGAGCTTTCGCTTTTCATTCTTGCCAACTGGAGATGCTTTTCTGGTGGGCAGAGAAACCTTTTGAAGGTAGCCTCCAGACAAGTTCAACCATAGTTGAGACCCTTAGAACATACAAACAACCTTTTTTTGTGTACATCCCCATGATGGATGAGCATCGTGGTGGGGCATGGGTTGTGATTGCTAGTTGGATTAATTCAGATCATATTGAAATGTATGCTGATAGAACAGCTAACGGCAAAGTCCTTGAGCCTGAAGGAATGATTGAGATCCAATTTAGGACAAAAGAACTGTTGGATTGGAAAAGCAGCTTCTTCCAGTGTATACTTAAATAGCCACCAAATTTGCTTAACTTCATGATTACTTCCTGAGGATGGCTGCTAAAGGGGTGATTAAATAAATGGTGGATTGGAGTAAATCCCGTTCATTCTTCTACAGAAGGTTACATTGTCAGAACATAACAAAATTATATTTTTTATCATGTACAGTATTCTGTATCCTCTTCTATCTCTGTCAGACGTGTATTGCTCTCATAGTTTTTGTTAAGATATTCTGTTATGATCCTTTTGTACTACTGTATTGCATTATGCTCTATATATAATAAGAGAACTTGAGCATAGCAACGTGCCTCAGTATATTCATTCATCACTCTAGCTTTTCTATCTTGGTATCAGAGCTTCTTAACCATGTCGATTTTGTCTGCAATGTCTGATTCTGCTTGGTCCTCTTCCTCAGCTCCAAAAACCTATACTCTGTTTAGCTCCTCTAGCCAAACCACTGCAATTAAGTTGGATCGTAGTAACTATTTAGTTTCGGAATCTTTAGTATTGCCTCTAATTGAGGGTAACAAATGAGAATCTCATATTGATGGCACGACTCGCCTCCCACCTCTTCTCATCCCTGATGGTGCAGGGACCAAAGTGAATACTGACTTAGAAGATTGGTACTCCGTTGATTGTTTGCTTGTGGGATGATTGAGAAATCCTATGACTCAAGACATCGGTGCTTAACTCCTCAATTGTCGGACAGGTCAAGACCTGTGGAGTGGACCATATGCACTTTCTTGTGCCTCAACTAAAGCTCATATAATGGTTTATAAGACGGAGCTTCACGAAACTCGTAAAAACGGTATGAAAATGGAAGAATATCTTACTAAGATGAAGAACATTACAGATCAACTTGCTCTTGTCGATGCATTTATGAACGTCGAAGATTTTATCCTTCACACCTTAAGTAGACTCAATGCTGAATATAATGCAATAGTTGTGAAATTAGTGGATCAACTTAGTCTCACTTGGGTTAAAGCTCAAGCTTCCTTGCTGGCTTTTGAAAGTCGCCTGGATCAACTCAGTCAGTTTTCATCACTGACTATTCAACCTACTACTCATATTGCTCAATATGAAGATGCTTGACTTGATGCTGAACGTCGCTCCTTTGATTTAGGATTTGGACGAGGTGGCTGGCGTAGTTTCCATGGTCGCCATTGGGGTAGTAAAAATGGTAGTCGTCTATTATACCATCTCTGCTAGCATCCAGGTCATGTAATAGCAAATTGTTATCATAGGTATGATCGTTCTTTTCAACCACCGCCTGGATATGGTCGTTCCTTTAAAAGATACTCTCCACAAGCTCTTTATGCGTCTCCCTACTTAGTGTCAGATCCTACTTGGTACATGGTAGTGGAGCCAACTCCAATGTGATCCCTCATTCTGATCAACTTGAACATGTCACTCCAGTGGGTAAGTCTCATCTTCTTATAACTATTAGAGAGAAGAACTGTGTCATAGGCATAGGGTCTGCTTCTGTTTCTTGTCCACGTTCTCATTCTAAACTTCTTTTTAAGGATGTGTTATTTGTTCCTACTGCCACTAAAAACCTTATGAGTGTGAACAAACTTGTGAAGATAACTTTGTTGACGTTCAGTTTACTAATACCGATTGCACTGTGAAGGACAAGGTATCATACAAGGGACACCCAAGCAAGGAATGTATCCCATGAACAGTAAGATTAAGTTTCGGCCTCAAATTCATGATGCACAGTTCACCAACACAGAGCATGATTTTATCAGATGGCATCACAACTTAGGACATCCAATTCATAGTGTTCTAAAACAAATTATGAAAAACTGCAATGAGAATTTCCCACTTACATCCATTTCTTGGATGATTTTAGTCAATATACTTGATTTTATCCATTAAAACATAAAGGCAAGGTTGTTAATGCCTTTAACCAATTTCGAGCATTAGTTGAAAATCAATTCAATACACGTATTAAAACTGTCTAGTGTGATAATGGTTCAGAATATAAGCCTCTTATACCTATTGCACAAGTTGTTGGAATTAATCTTAGATTCACCTGTCCATATACTTCTTCTCAAAATGGACGACCAGAGAGAAAACATAGACATATAGTAGAAACAGGTTTTACTCTGTTAGCGCAAGCAAGAATGCCACTTGTTTACTGGGTTGATGCTTTTCAAGTTGCTTTTTATCTGATTAATAGACTTCCCACTACGGTTTTGGAAGGTTCATCACCCCTGTTCAGATTATTTAAAACAGAACCATATTACAAGATTATAAAGCCCTTTGGATGTGCTTGCTACCCGTGTTTAAAACCATACAACAATCACAAGTTTCAATTTCATAGTCAACAATATGTCTACCTTGGGATTGCATCTCAACAGAAAGGCTATAAATGCTTGAGTGCCTCTGAAACAAATTTTATATCACGACATGTTGTCTTTGATCCTTCTTTGTTTCCTTTTATCACAGGTGTTTTGAATCATCAAGTTAACTCCTCTTAAACAGATGATGGAGTGCCACTTATGATTCACCATTTAAACTTGTCTATAGACTCTGCCTCATCTCAAGGACAAGAAGTAACTATTCTTGACGCTTCACCTACTCATTCTGGTGATTCACTTGGAATAACTCTCTGCCTCGAGACATTTCTCCTGTCATTAATACAAAAGAATTTTCCTTAACAGACAGACCCGATGCTCTTTCCTCTTCAAAAGCTCAAGTGTCTCCATCAAACCAACTCTGTAACATCCCGTTACCTATGTGAAGACTAGAATAGTAACTTATGAGAAATTTATGAAAAAAATAGAAAAATGCACGTCTTGCATAAATTATTTATGACATACACATTTTTCTTGCACATTCATATGACTGTACATGCATTCATTGACATTTTCGAGTATAATTGAGTTAGTAAATGTGATTAAAATGTGTTTTAGCAATTGTGGGATTATTTAGGGTATTTTGAAATTTTTGGTGAATTTTGAAAAAATATTAATTTTTGTATACCAATCTTAGTGTGACACGTGGCAATAATACATATGTGACAAATGACAAATTGATATTATGACAAATGGTGAATCTGTGGAGACGTATAGCACACGTGAAAGACATGAATGAACCTACGTATTATCATGTTTTGGTTAGGAAAAGGTTACTTAGCTTTTGATCATCTGACGTATTTTTTGCTTGGTTTTGTTCATCGCCGAATAGCAAGTGATTGTGCTTTTGTGTTGCTGAGTTACTCTCATTGCTGGAATTTACAGCTGAATCCAGTAAGTAGTTCTGATGATGGTTATTTTCTGGTGTAAATATATACATGCATCCATAGGTTTGGAAATTGAGGCATATATATAAGTTTTGTCTTGTTTGAGAGAGAAAAACGAATATGGATATATTGTTTTTGCATGTTTGAGGAATCAGACGTTGTAAGATATTGGTGAGGTGAGTTAGAGCTAGACAAATCATTGAAGTTGTGTTTAGGAAAAGTGCAAAATCCTGGAAAAAAAAATGATGAACTCCTACTCTGTCATTTTACTGTACATGCGTAAATACTTGGTTGATTGTTTTTGTTCACGCATGGATTTGTGGAAGATGAATTTGGTGAGGTTCTGATATTGGGATGAGTTAAATGGAGTAAAAGAGTAGATAAAAGTGAAAATCTATACATTGGATGAAAATATGAGAATTTGCAAATTTACAATAGAGAGAGAGGGGAAGAATGGTGGGTGTTTTGGATTTGTGATGTTTGAAGTTTAGGATTGTTTCTGAATTGTTTAGAAGTTACAGTGAGTGTAGAAAAGCATAATAGACGATTTAGAAGTGATTAAGATAGAAAAGGAATGAGAAAAAAAAAACTAGATTTGGTGAAGAAGATGAAGATTTGCGTGCTAGAAAGAGAAAAAGGGGGTAGATGCATGTATAGGTTATGAACTAGAGCATTTCATTGAACAACCCTAAGTCTTTTGGGTACAAATTTTTCATCCGAACTCCAAATGACTTGAAACTTGGATCAATGGATTCCTAAGACATTTTTATTTCTCTCCATAAAAAGTTATAGCTGTCTGAATTAAACTGCAAGTGATTGATAGGATGAAAGTGTCGAAGTCTGCCGGAATGTTATGAACTGGAAAATTTTCATGAACATGCTTCGGTATTCTAATTATAACATTATCTGTAGATTTCCAAATAAGTTGATTCTTAGTTCAGATTAAACTATATACATAAGTCTACAACTTTCTTGAAGAAGTAGAATTTTAATTCTGTCTATAAGACTTTCAAATTTGGCATGAAACTGCATCTTATCTTAGGTTGTAGCATTACCAGGGACAGAAATCATGTTCTGTTGTTATTGAATAAAATTCATTGATGTAGGCTGAATTAGACTTATGTGTCTTCACCAAAGTTGTAGCTTATTCTCTTAGATTTAAATTGATATAAAGTTTGTAATTTTTATATAACTGAGCTGAAAGATATAAGTTGTACAATTCCATGGTATGATCATGTACTAGCCAAATATTCAAATATACACAGTCTGTGGTATTGTGAGCATAACTCATAGAATACTGAATTAAATTAGATGATCTTGGAGTCATTAGAAACTTAAGACATGTTTGAATAATTTTACAGAAGAAAGTGTTGCCTAATTTTTTCATGTACCCTATCAGATTAATTATGCAAAGTAGACTCGAAATCATGTGGGTAGAAAATCTGAAGTGGTCAATTAGGTTATGAAATTGATTTCGCATTGTTTCAGTTTGGTTCAAATTATAAGTACAAATGAGGTTAATGAGGACTTTGGTATCTGAATGATTTGATAAGAAACCCGGAATTGTCATTAAACATGCATTATGCATATTTTATATAAGTACATATGCATAAAGGAATACTTATACATTTGTGCAAAAATGTGATATATTGTAAATGTATTGTGTATATTATAGAGGAGCACATCGGACGCTAGTTGGACATTGCCGGACCATCCAGGCAATAGTTTCTTGGAGCGTACTGTGAGTCAACCTAGATGAATTTCCTATGATTAATTTGATTTGATTTTGCCAATTATTGAATTGTTGTGATTGTTTATGAATTCCAGACTCGAAGTCCGAGGAGTTAAATAGTTGGGTATGTATTGGAAGTGCTTGATTGCCTTGAGATTCTAAATGCTATATGAATTCTCAACGAAAGTTGAATGCCAAACTTAGGTCCAATGATTATGAGATTCTGACTGTGCACTATATGTGACTGTTATACATGGCAAAATCTGAACTTGAAGCATTTCATAAAATGCATGCTCAGATAAAGACATTATGACCAGAATAGCCAGTATAAAAATGCTTACATGTAGAGCTTTACTCCGTGACTACTAATTCTGCACGTAGAGCTATGCTCTGTGATAATTGTTTCTGACTGAGTCCAATGGGCGAGTAATTGTATCTATATGTGAAAGGTGCTCGGTCACAACATTAATAACGAATCTGGAGTCTCAAATGCATCTGTATTTGTTTATATATCTGATCTGATTCGCAAAGATTAAATGATGTGCCTTAACAGTGTGAGCATTTGAATTATACATGTTCTGTATGATTAATTATGAAATATGTGATTTGTGTATATAAATCTGGTGAAATCATCAATGATGGTTCAATTATTGAGTTCACAAAACTCATAAAAATTGCAATGTGATTTTTCAGGTACAAGATAGGAGACTTAGTGTTTATTCTGGATTAGAAGAACATTTTGGACTAAGTTATAACACAGAGGTCTGTCAGTTGACATCAGAGAGTTATAGATTTTATTTTGTACTTTCTGCTAGAACTTGTATGAAGTTTTGTAAATATTCGTCTAGTGGAAACAGTGTAGACTTTGTGAATGAATGCAATGAATGGTTTTATAATTTGATGACTTCTGATTATATTAGATGATGCCATGTGTAAGTTGGATTTGTTTCTGCTCTAACATACCATTATCATAGGATATATACTTGAATATTCTTAAATGTTTGGGTATGTACCTTGTGGTAGCGGGATGTTGCATACTCAATAAACACCCAATGACAACAAGGGCTAAGGATGGTATTTTCAAGCCTAAATATCCTTTCATTGGACTTCTTCATTCAGAAGATCCAGCTTCCTTGACACGAGTAGCTGAACCAATTTCTGCTAAAGATGCACTTGCGTCTTCTCACTGGCGGCAGACAATGATGGATGAATTCGATGCCTTACGATGAAACAGAACATCCATACAATGGTACACAACAATTAATTGATTGTAAATGAGTGTTCAAAACTAAATTTAAACCTAATGGTTCTATTCTGAAACACAAAGTTCGGTTAGTCGCGAAGGATTTTCAACAGGCCGCCGGAATTGACTATGGTGAAACATTCAGTCCTGTGATCAAACCTACCACCATTTGTGTTGTATTAACAATTGCTATTACTTTTAAGTGGGAAATATGGCAGCTTGATGTGAATAACGCATTTCTAAATGGTTTTCTTCAAGAAGATGTTTTTACGTGACAACCCGAGGGATTTCTCGATCAGCAACGACCTAATCACATATGTAAGTTAGTGAAAGTTATTTATGATTTAAAGCAGGCACCTCAAGCTTGGTTTGATTGCCTACGTCTCACCTTACTGCAATGGGGTTTTAAAAATGCCAAGAGTGATATGTCTCTGTTCTTGCTTCAAACAGGTAATCTCACTATGTTTGTATTGATTTATGTTGACGATTTTGATCAATGGAAATAATTCGACATATATGAAATCCTTTGTATAGAGACTAAATGCATTATTCTCTCTTAAGGATTTAGGATCTCTATATTATTTCCTTGGACTTGAAATTTATAGAGATAGTTTAGATAAGTATGTGAATCAAAGAAAGTATATCCTTGACTTGTTAAAGAAATTTAACACGCTGGATTGTGTCTGCGCCTATTCCAATGTTCACTGGTTGACAATTCTCGTTGACTGATGGAGAACCTATGTCAGATCCTTCTGTGTATCATCAAGCTATAGGTTCTCTTTAATATTTAACAACTACTCGTCTAGATATTTCATTCTCAGTAAATAAACTCAACCAATTTTTATCTCGACCAACAACCACCCATTTTCAAGCTGTTAAAAGTATTTTACGTTATTTCAAAGGCACCTATAGATATGGACTTCATCTAAAACCATTCTCTTCACGTCAGCTGATGGCTTACATAGATGCAGACTGGGCTACAAATATAATCGTAAATCATTAACAAGATTATGTGTGTATCTTAGAGGTACATTAGTATCGTAGTCTTCACGGAAGCAACGAATAGTTTCTCGGTCAAGTATGGAATCCGAATACAGGGCATTGGTTGATGGCACTGCTGAGATTAAATGGTTTTCACTGTTATCTGAGCTTGGTCTTTTCCTCCGACGACCCTCTATAGTGTGATGTGATAATCTAAGTGCAGGAGCATTAGCTGCCAATCTGGTTCAATATGCTCGTAGTAAACATATAGAAATTGATGTTCACTTTATTCGAGATTTAGTATTGTCTGGCTCTATTGATGTCAGATATGTTCCTTCTTCTTATCAAGCAGTTGACTGTTTAACCAAAGTCTTAACTCACTCTCAATTTCTATCTTTAAGGAACAAACTCGGGTTGTTCATCACACCCTCTCATTTGAGGGGGAATGTTAGAACATAACAGAATTATATTCTTTATCATGTACATTATTCTGTATCCTCTTCTCTCTCTGTCATACGTGTATTGCTCTCATAGTTCTGTTACGATATTGTGTATGACCCTTCCGTACTATTGTATTATATTCTGCTCTATCTATAATAAGAAAACCTGAGCACAGTAACGTGCCTCAGTATATTCATTCGTCACTCTAGCTTTTCTATCTGACATAGACGAAATGCTGAGGTTTCACTAGTGAAGACTACGAAAGATGCTTCTTATGATCAATTGTCACATAATTCTGCAAAGGACTTGATGAAGGAGTGGTTTTTGGGCTCCAGTATTGGTCGGGGCAGGAAGCTTGGCTGGACGATGAGGCTTTCTTTGCATGGAAAGAAGACTCGAGAAATTATGAAGAAAAGCTACGGGAATTGCGGGTCCAGGAAGTATTGCTTCAACTCGCAAGTATTGCTGAATCTGCTTCAGGCTCGATGAAAGCCCTACCTCAAGGTCTTGTTGCCCAAGGTAAATGGTAATGATTTTTGCTTTTTGTTTACAGCAGATACGTGTTTATCATCTACAAGAACTTCACTGGCTGATGCAGGTGGAGGCATCAAGCAGAGGCCAATTGATCGATGAACTCCGTAAGGTGCTCAGCTGATATACCAGTAAATATATTCCCCCCTGTTGGAAATGGAAGGTGCATTTTCCATCGTGGGCTTCGCTTCACTGTAAATCGTAGGAGGAAGAGGACAGGTCACGTCACCTCCAAAAATTGGAAATCTACTTTTTTACGGCGGAAATTAGTAAGGTTGGCAAATGAAAAGATGGTGAATCATAACTTTTGCTCGTTATTGATAATTTTGGTAATAATATGTAAAGACGTAATAACCACATCCTTTTTAAAAAGAAAACAAACAAAGCATTTCATCATTACAACTTTGGCTTTTCATTTATTTTGTGTTGTATGAAGCAAGGAATGAATGAGAAAATAAATACATCTCTACTCTTGGTCATTTTTTCGCTTCTCTTTCTCCTGTTCCTTCTTCATCTCTTATTCCTGTGCCTGCAACTGCAGTTGTAGCTTCTTTTCCCTCGCTTTCTCCTCTCTCATTTTCTTCCTCTTGCTCCTTTTGCTTGGCCTTTTTTTCATCTCTGTTTTCTCTCAGTTCTTCTAGGTCGTTGCTCAATTCTACTTCGATTTTCGTATTTCACACATCCTCTAAGATACACGTAATATGTACATATATGTATAGAAACACACGCAATAAAGCCTTTGAACACTTCTTCAAGCATTGAAATATACAGCCGGCTAGCCATATACATGAATCTATGTATCAATGTCATTCTTTTATTTTTATCACTACTATTCATTCATTCATTCATTAGCTAACCATAGCAAGGTATATATACAAATAAAGGTAGACTTCATCAAACTACATTGCACCATCGTCCAGGCTAGGCAACCCATTACTTGATTTCCTTTGTTCTGGTCCAATGCACCTTTGGACAGAAGCATCATCTTAGTATATATCATTGAAATCTTTTCTTCTCTACTCTCGTTAACAAAGCCAATGGGCCACCGTTCCAGAATTGTTTTCATTTTAATCTTTGACGAAGAAATTCACAATTTTCTTTTTGACGGGAAAAGAAGAGATCATAGCATCGTTTATGTTGTAATTGAAATGTATCTATTTACCAATACAAAATTTGCCAAAAATGTTGGATAAAACCTCTTCAGAGATGCCTTCTCCGCTTATCTGGCCAAGGGCCAATGCAGCTTCCCTCAAATCAATTGTCCAGAAGTCCAGAGGCATTTCCTCTTGAATTGATGATTTCAACCTCGAAAAGGCCTCCTTGGTGCGCACAAGCTGCTCACATTGTCTCTGATTTTCATGACCAAATAACACAAATCAATCATTAGTGGACCTATCTCCGTCTTTACACAATAATTATTTTGACCTTTTTGCCCTATTGAAGCAAAGAATATTCACAGCTTGAAGATTTGAATTTGATTTGTCAGTAAAGGAGGCAGCTTATTACCAAATAAGCTGTTACAGTCCCGAGTCTGGGATCGCGTCACCGGATGATTAACCGGAGATTCTTCTCCCAACAAAGGGTTTTTACCCTTGCTCTTCCTCCTGGATGTACCTATAATGGGTAATCCAACACAGCTCGTCGAAGGGAGCTGCAACCTTGAAACTAGTTAAGAGAGAGAGTTTCAGATCTCGTGATTTCTAATAAATTCTGCTTGTTTTCTTTATTGCTGAATAACTCCCTGTTATAGGGAAATCTCCTTGCAATCAAGAAGAATAATAGAACTAGAATTCCTAGCTAAACTAGAAATCCTTAATAGACTCCCTTTCCTAAATAAACTCCTACTGCTAACCAGAATTCCTAACTAAGCAAGGATTCAAAATCCTTAATAGACTCTCTTTCCTAATGAAACTCCAACTCTCAAAAAATAAGGAAGTAACAGAACATAACTGGAAATAAACAAAATTAGACCACCTAGGATTCCTTATTTCACACACGGCATCAATATCTTAGGCAGTAGACTTTCTGCGTCGTTCATATTTTTGTCCCACGAATGCATCCGTAACATTACTCCCCTCCTCCATAAAAAGCTTGTCCTCAAGCTTGAAGTCCAGAAATGCCATTTTGAACTCCGCGACATCTTCCCAAGTAGCATCCTCTGTCGCACCTCCATTCCACTGTACTAAAATTTCCCAACGACCTCTATTCAACCGAGACCGCAAATAAGGCCATAGGACTGATCACAACTCGACCTTCTTCAAGCGGGGGTAGCGCTGGTGGCTTCCCGGGTATCTCACCCTTGAAAGGCTTCAATAAAGATATGTGAAAAACATTATGCAGCTTGCAATCCAAAGGAAGCTCTAGTTGGTATGCTACGGTACCAATGCGTTTTGCTATCCAGAAAGGTCCATAGAACTTGGGTGCAAGTTTATGTGTAATGTGGCCGGCAATTGTCTTTTGACGATAAGGACGTAAACGCAACCACACATAGGTACCAGGAGAGAATGCCACATCACGATATCTTTTGACGATAAGGATGTAAACGCAACCACACATAGGTACCTGGAGAGAATGCCACATCACGATGTCCTTTGTCATAGACATTCTTCATTCGTTGCTGGGCTTGTTGGAGTTTGGTACGAATTGCAACTAAAGCTTCATCGCGATCAAGAAGTGCTTAATCCACCGCATCTACTCGAGAAGTTCTTGCAACATAAGATGTCAAACTCGAAGGCTCCCTGCCATATACTACGTGAAATGGACATGTTTTAAGGGCTGTGTGGAAGGACGTATTGTAACAAAATTCAGCCCAAGGAATCCATTCTACCCACTTCTTAGGTCGATCTCCAACAACGCAACGTAAGTACATTTCAATAGTTCGATTAACCACCTCGGTCTGCCCATCAGATTGTGGGTGATATGCGAATTAAGATTGGTTCTGCATAAACAAAACAACTCCTTCCAAAAGGTGCTTGTGAAAAGGGTATCTCGATCACTAACAATAGATTCAGGAATGCCATATAGTCGTACAATAGTTTCAAATAATACTCGTGCAACAGTGCAGGCATTGTACGGATGTGCCAATAGAATAAAGTGAGCATATTTTGATAATCGATCAACCACCACTAATAATACAGTTTTACCCAACGATTTGGTAGCCCGTCAATAAAATCCATTGATATATCCGACCAAACCTGGTGAGGTAATTGTAACGGTTAAAGTAATCCAACTGGACTCAAATGTTCAACTTTATTTCGTTGACAAACTACGCATGCCGCGACATATTCCTTGATGGTGTTTTTCATGCCCGACCAATAAAAATCCTTGCAAATTCGCTGTAACGTCTTCTCAACTCCGTCATGAGCATTATCATGGATTCCTGATAATATAGCACTGATCAAGGAAGAGGTTGGTAACAGGTAAATGCGATCTCGAAATAACACCATTCCATCACGAAAGGACCAACCCGGTTCTGATGTTCCTTGCTCAATTCTTGATTTAATTTCCAGTAAAGTGGCTGAATCTTGAATCTCTACTCGAATCTCATCGAACAAGACAACCTGTGGTTGAGATATTGGGTACAACAGCCCACAATCTTCTTCACATCGTGATAAAGAGTCTGCTGCAGTGTTCAGCCGACCAGCCTTATAGTCTGCTCGAAAATTGAATCCCATTAACTTGCTAAGCCAGTGTTGTAAGGGAGATGTGGACAACCGTTGTTCAAGTAAATACTTGAGATTGTAGTGATCTGTTCGAACGATAAAGGAACATCCCCAAAGGTATGGTCTCCAATGTTGGACTGCCTTCACTAACCCGATTAATTCTCGCTAATACGCTGCAAGTTTAAGATGATGATCTGCTAATTTCCTGCTAAAGAAGGCAATGGGATGTCCCTTTTGTTGCAAGACAGCTCCTATACCTACACCAGACGCATCACATTCAACTACAAACTCTTCATCAAAAATAGGTTCACTCAACATTAGGGCAGCTATTAAGGCTTTCTTTAGCGCGGCAAAGGAGGCTCTAGACGCATCATTCCATTGAAAAGCTTGTTTCTTTAGCATGTTTGTCAAGGGGGCCGCAATTTGACCATAATCCTTAATGAATTTCCGGTAATACCTTGTCAAACCCAAGAATCCACGCAAGGCTTTGATAGTTTGAGGTTGAGGCCAATCAGCAATCGCTTGAATTTTACTTGCATCGATGGAAACACCTCCTACTGATACCCCATGGCCTAAATAGGAGACTTGTGGTTTTCCAAACGAGCGCTTTGACTTCTTAAGATAGAGATGATGGGCCCTCAATAGTTCCAAGACAATTTGTAGATGCATCAAATGGCTCTCCCAAGAGCTGCTATACACAAGGATATCGTCAAAAAAAAAAACACAAATTGACGTAAATGGGGTCAAAATACCTCGTTCATTAACGCTTGAAAGGTGAAAGGGGCATTGGTTAGTCCAAAGGCCATGACAAGGAACTGAAAATGGCCATGGTGAGTTCGAAAAGCTTTTTTTTCCACATCTCCAGGATCCATTCGAATCTGATGGTAACCAGATCGGAGATCAAGCTTAGTAAAAAATTTTGTGCCATGCAACTCATCCAACAATTCATCAACTACTAGGATGGGAAATTTATCCTTCACAGTTTTATCGTTCAGCTCCCGATAATCGACACAAAATCGTCATATGCCATCGTGCTTGCGAACTAGCAATACAGGGGAGGTGAATGGCGAACGACTAGGCCAGATGATGCCTTACTGTAGCATTTGCTAACATTGTTTTTCAATCTCATCTTTTTGAAAGTGAGGATATCGACAGGGTCGGACCACCACGGGGGTTGTATCCGACTGTAAAGTAATACAATGATCGCATGGTCAGATGGGTGGTAGTCCTATTGGCTCTTGAAATAGTTCCTCGAAGGCTGCAAGTATTTTCTCCAAGTCCCTCTCTTGAGGTTGGGTTGCCTGAAGATGATTTATTGTTGGGTGTGAGGACTGCGGTTGTCCCTGTAACATAACTGGGTTGCTTGCTTTCTCGAAGCGCATTGTTAGGGATGTAAAATCCCATAAAACTGGGCCCAATGTTCGTAGCCACTGTATACCTAATACCAAATCAAAACCAGGCAAGGGAATCACGTAAAAATCAGCCTTGAAAGGATGATTGGTGATTGAAAACTGTATGTTGGTGCATTTGCCTAATCCCACAACTTGCTCCTCATTTGCTACAGCCACTTTAAGGTTCATTTGGGGCTGAATGTGAATTCCTAACCTTCGAGCTCCTGTTGAGCTAATAAAGTTGCGAGTACTACCGGAATCTACCAAACTAACAAATGATTGTCGTTAATTGCATTGTTCTAGTATGTTGTTTGCTTGTAATAGCATGTAAGGATATCACCGGAGTACTTTCTTCTTCCTTTGAGTCTCCTTCCTCTGTGTCTTCTATTTCCAGCCAACATAGTTTCTTGCATTGATGTCTAACAACATATTGTTCATCACAATTATAACACAATCCTTAAGCTTTATGAGTGGCCATCTCAGCTCTTGTTAATCTCTTAATAAATGGGGTTGAAGCTCTGCTGGAAGTGGTTACTGCATTGCCAACAGTGTCCAATTTGGCATTATTTGAAGTTCCCCTTGAATTGAAGTTGATGGTAGGATTTACGCCTTTCTTCATGTTTTGGGTGAGCTGTAATTTTCTTTCATAAGCCCTGGCCAAATTCATGGCATGTAACAAGTTTGGTGGGCTGTGCAATTCTATGTCAATGCAGATATTCTCCTTTAGTCCTCTGTAAACATGTCGACCTGTTGATCAGCTCGTACTGAGCTTGCCGGTGCTAATAATGTTTGAAATTCTCGCTGGTACTCTTCTACAGAACTTGTTTGTTTGAGGTTAATTAACTCTCCTAAAGGGTTGCTCCAAAAGGGTGGACCAAAGCGAAGGGTACAATTCTCGCTGAATGTCTTCCATGATATGTTCGGCTCCTCCTGTTCAATTTGGTAAAACCATAATTGGGCTTCCCCAATCATGTGAAATGTTGTCAAACCAACTTTGTCTCCCTCAGCCGTTCTCTGATTAGCGAAGAATTTATCGCACCTATGGAGCCACACCAATGGGTCACTTGCTCCATAATAGGTGGGGAAATCTAACTTCGTATACCGCAGCACAAAACCTCCTATTCCTGCGCCATTCAAGCCTTCTTTACTGCTGCTGTTTCCTTCATCAATGTGAGGATTTTGGTTTTGGTCGGAGCCTACATTGCTTCCGTCCCCAACATCAACTCCTTTACCACAGTTGTTGGCACAAATTAAAGTTTCAAGTTGCTGCAATAATTGTTGAAGTTAAGCTGCCCTCTGTGCCTCTACAATGGCCCGCCTTGATTCTGCTGCTACAATTTTAGCATCAATTTCAGATTGGTTTTCGCGCAGAAGATTACGTAATCGTTCTTCAACGATGTTCTCGTCCATGGTGAGTGGCTCTGATACCAAATTGTTACGGTCCCGAGTCTAGGATCGCGTCACCGGACGATTAACGAGAGATTCTTCTCCCAACAAAGGGTTTTTACCCTTGTCCTTCCTCCTGGATGTACCTATAGTGGGTAATCCAACACAGCTCGTCAAAGGGAGCTGCAACCTTGAAACTTGTTAAGAGAGAGTTTCAGATCTCGTGATTTCTAATAAATTCTACTTCCTTTTCTTTATTGCTAAATAACTCCCTGTTATAGGGAAACCTCCTTACAATCAAAGAATAATAGAACTAGAATTCCTAGCTAAATAAACTCCTACTGCCAACTAGAATTCCTAACTAAGCAAGGATTCAGAATCCTTAATAGACTCCCTTTCCTAATGAAACTCCTACTGTCAAAAAATAAGGAAGTAACAGAACATAACTGGAAAGAACAAAAATTAGACCACCTAGGATTCCTTATTTCACACACGGCCTCAGTATCTTAGGCAGTAAATTTTTTGTGTTGTTCATATTTTTGTCCCACGAATGCATCCGTAACATCTTTCTTCCATTCTTTTCCCAATTCATACCCCGTGGCAAAGAATCTTTTTGTTTATCTTGAATATAGCAGAACCTAAATCAAGGAAAATGATTCCAATACCAGCACAAAATTGGCAGGGAGTGGTATATGAGTAGATATAGCTAGTTTCTATCTACACAGAATTGGAAGAAACCAGAATGTGCATGCTTCAAATGCCAAGCATTGTTCAAGTTAGAAAAAGGAAAATGAGCTATAAGCTTCTCCTATTTGTCTCATAACCAATTTAATTCTAGCTTCTTCATGCTAAGTCTAGCCAAAGTAAATAGAAGCAAGAGATATTTTACTCTTTCCTCTTCTCACTCAGAAAGGAGGGGCTGTGGATTTAGTAGTTGCAAGATAACTATTATATATATTTGTTGAGACTAGATTCCAGTAGCAGTACAGTAAGAGGAGAAATACGAAGTCTAACAATTCAGGCAATATGTGAGGGTAAATAGGGGAATCTTAGAGGGGGATGAGTCATGTGGGGTTAGTTAGAAAAGGGAATAAAAGGTTGTTAGGGTGGAGAGAATGGATATTCGGTTATGATAGTCTGAAAGGTGAATGTCTGGAGATTTAGCTAGCTCTCAAATTCTAGCTGAGGAATATCAATCTCATTGTTTCTTCATCTCTTTTCGATAATTCTTCGTACTTTATTGCTGTTTGTGTTTGCATCTAGTGCAGGTTCCTGTTACTATTGGTTGTCAATCTGTTAGAGCTGGTGGTCTCTAACAAATTGGTATCAGAGTAGGCTTGTGATTGGGAATGGTATCAACAAGGATGGAGACTAGAATCGATAATGTAGAAAAAGAAATGTTGAGGATAGTAGAGGATATTGCGGGGGTTGAGGCCAAGTTTGATAAGATGGCAGGAGACATTTCCTCCATTTTTGAAATTTTAAGGAGAACAGACAACAAGGGGAAGGATAAGGAGGTATCTGGAGGAGTAGAACAGATATCAGAACAAAAATTTGAAGAAGAGACATCGGTTCAGACTGAACCGATAAGAATGGAGAAAATTCATCAAAAGCTTGAAATCCCTCTGTTCTATGGAGAGGATCCTTTTAGCTGGGTTTTTCGGGTTGAGCGATACTTTGAGCTGAATGGGAAATCACAAGACTGGTGGTTACAGGCGGCGGCAGTTTGCATGGAGGGAGACGCCCCAAGTTGGTATCAGTGGAGACAAAACTGGTCACCAATAGCCGAGCGGGAGATGTTTAAGAGAGCAGTAATTCGTTTGGTAGCTCAAAGGTGGGAAACCCATTAGCTGAGCTGTTGAAGATACAACAAACAGGGACGATAGCCAACTACACACAGAAATTTGAAGTTGTAACGTCGATGCTAAGAGATGTACCAGTGGAGGTGGTAACGACGGCGTTTATGAATGGATTGAAAGAGGATATCAGGGCTAAGCTTCAGATGGCCCAAACAGATTCCTTGGTTCAGCTGATGGAGTTAGCCCAGATGACTGAAGGCCAAAATTGGGCCTTGTTAGATCAGCCTACATGAACAAGCAGACCACTGAAGGCTTATAGAGGCTCGGGAGTGTTGGACTCAAATAACTAGGGCATGAAGGGAGTCTCACCAATTAGCCCCAACCCGACTCCTATCCCCTGGAACCCTAATCGCAAGTCGATCGATGGGGGAAAAACCTCGACTCCAGCGGTGAGCCCTAATACCAGAAATGTACCAATACAAGGCAGATTGTCGAAAAAGTGGAGGGCTAGTCAAGGCAGTAAGGGACGAAGGGTGTTTCGAAGAGAGCAATCCTATCCTTTTAAACATTTAACAGCAGAGGAGATGCAGCGCAAGAGGCAGCAGGGCATTTGCTATCGATGTGATGCTAAGTACACGCAAGGGCATGTGCGCAGGGAGAAACAATTCCATATACTCTTAGCTGATGAAGAACAACCGGCAGAGCTACAAGAAGAAGAAGACGAGCTCGTTAACCAAGTACTATGTCTCCAACCGTATGCGCCAGAGGATACTACTCAGCCCTTACCTGAGTTAGAGTTGTCGGTTACATCCCTCAAGGGTATAATGGGGCCACAAACCCTAAAACTAAGAGGGACGATTACCGAAACAGAGGTAATAATTCTGGTGGATAGTGGAGCATCGCATAACTTCATCAAAAGGGTGTTAGTAGAAAAAATGAAGATGGATGTTAGTCACATGAAACCCTTCAAAGTTAGACTGGCCAATGACTATCGGGTGCAGAGTGTTGGAGTTTGTAAGGGGGTAGAGCTAAATATACAAGGAATGGTGTTGAAACAAGATTTTTTTCCCATTTGATATGCAGAGTGTCGATGTTATTTTGGGTGTTGCATGGCTGGAGACGTTGGGGGATATTCTGCTAAACTGGAAAAAACAGATTATGAAGTTTAGGCTTGATGGACAGAAGATTAAACTATATGGGGAAACTGTGCCGAGGGCAACTGTAACTTCCCTCAAAACCGCTGTCAAGCTTTTACAGCACGGGGCAGAGGGCTTCATTCTTGAATTTGGAGGATAGGAGGTGTTGAATAGAGAAATTGTGGAGGTCGAAGGGGAGATGATAAGGTTGGATAAGCTACAAAATCAATGATATTTGGACCCTATAGTCATAGAGGAAATTGGAAGTTTACTGTAGGAATTTCGAAGGGTTTTCGACTCTGTTACAAAGTTACCACCTAACAGAGCCACTAACCATGTCATTCAGCTGGAACCTGGTTCCAAACCACCCAATGTTAGACCCTACAGGTATCCACATTACTAGAAAAATGAAATTGAGAAATTAATAAGGGAAATGTTAGAGTCCGGGATTATAAGACCTAGCACTAGCCCTTATTCTAGTCCAATATTATTAGTGAGGAAGAAGGATGGCGGGTGGAGGTTGTGCGTAGATTACAGGGCTTTGAACAAGTTGACAGTACCCGATAAGTATCCAATCCCTTGTATTGATGAGATTTTCGATGAATTAGGGGGATATAAAATCTTTTCCAAGATTGATTTGAAGTCAGGATATCATCAAATCAGAGTGAAAGAGAAAGATATAGCCAAGACAGCTTTCTGAACCCACGAGGGGCACTACGAATTCATGGTAATGCCCTTTGGACTCATGAACACTCCTGCTACTTCTCAATCCCTCATACATGAGTTATTCAAGCCTCATCTTAGAAAATTCATTTTAGTTTTCTTTGATGACATACTGGTTTATACTGGTAGTTTAAAAGACCATTTGGTTCATCTCCAAACAGTCCTACAAATACTGATTGATAATCATTTAGTAGCCAATTTGAAGAAATGCACTTTTGGGCAGTTTAGATTGGAGTATTTGGGACATTACATATCTGTAGAAGGTGTATCTGGCGATCCTAACAAAATTGAAGCTATTGTTAATTGGCCTATCCCAAGAGATGTTAAAGCCCTAAGGGGATCCCTAGGATTATCTGGTTAGTACAGGAGGTTCGTGAAAGGGTATGGGAGTATAGCAAAGCCACTCACGAATCTGTTAAGCAAGGATAAATTATAGTGGACTGATATGGCACAGAAAACATTTGAAGCACTCAAACAGATGTTGACTACTACACCTGTGCTGACCTTGCCCGGTTTTTCCAAACCATTTGTAGTTGAGATAGATGCTTCAGGTGTTGGAATGGGAGCAGTGTTAATGTAGGAGGGCAGACCAGTGGCTTATTTAAGCTAAGGGTTTTCAATTATAAACCAGCTGAAACCTGTTTATGAAAGAGAATTGATGGCGATAGTGTGGCTGTTCAGAAATGGAGGCATTACTTAATGGGTAAGCATTTTACCATACGGACGAACTAAAAGAGCTTGCATTTCTTGACTAACCAGCGGTTATTAGGGAAAGAGCAGCAGAAATGGGTTACCAAGTTGCTAGGGTTCAAGTTTGATATAGTTTACAAACCTGGATCGGAAAACAGGGCAGCAGATGCATTGTCTAGAAGGGCTGAAGCTGAGTGCATGGCTTTGAGGAATATTATGAAGAATTGAATCAGCTAGAAGATATGGTTCAGCAGGATCCTAAGCTAAAAGGCATTATACAGGACTTGCTGTTACAACCATATAGTCATCCTCCATTCAAGTTGGTAGGCTCGAGGCTCCTCTATGAAAATAGATTAGTATTGCCGACGGAGGGACCACACATACAGAAACTAATCAATGAGTTCCATTCAACTCCGGTAGGAGGGCATTCGGGGTTTTTCAGAACTTATAAGAGGCTGGCTAATGTGGTCTATTGGAAGGGAATGAAATCGAATGTGAAGCAGTTCATCATGTGCTGTGATGTGGGCCAGAAAAACAAATATTCAGCCCTAAAACCTACTGGACTACTTCAGCCATTACCCATCCCTACTCAAGTGTGGGAAGAAATTTCCATGGAATTTATAAGTGGACTACCCAAGGCATTGGGAGTAGACACTATTTTTGTCATTGTGGACCGATTAACAAAATTCAGTCACTTTCTAGCCCTCAAACATCCCTATACTGCTAAACAAGTGGTTGCAATTTTTATTAAAGAAGTAGTGAGGCTTCATGGTTTCCCCAAGATAATTGTGTCAAATAGGGACAGACTTTTTATAAGCATTTTCTGGCAGGAAATGTTCAAGCAATCGGGTACTACCTTGCATATGAGCTTCTCTTATCATCCACAGACGAATGGTCAAACGGAGGTGGTAAACAGATGTTTGGAGACTTATTTAAGATGTTTTGTGAGTGAACATCCTAAGGAGTGACCTAAATGGTTGAGTTGAGTGAAGTATTGGTTTAACACCACCTACAGTAGTGCAATTGGCATGACTCCCTTCAAGGCACTCTATGGCAGAGAACCACCCACTCTTTTCAAGTATACTAATGAAGGATCTTTAGTAGAGGACATCAATCAACAACTAGTGTCCAGGAATAGAATCCTGGATGAACTGAAATCTAATTTGTTGAAAGCTCAGCAGCAGATGAAGAAATATGTTGATTCTAAGAGAAGACAGATGGCTTTTGACGTAGGCGATTTGGTTTATCTAAGGTTGCAGCCTTATAGGTTCAAATCCCTAGTTGTCAAGAGTAATGAAAATCTCAACCTGAGATATTATGGCCCTTACCCAATTACAGTCAAGATCGGAGAAGCAGTGTATCAAGTGCAACTTCCAACCACTGTAAAGATTCATGACATCTTCCATGTGTCCTAACTAAAGAGAGATATTGTTCTTATTGCACACTCTCAACCCTTGCCTTCTTTTCTAGATGAAGATATGCAGCTGAAGGTGGAACCAGCAGCATTAGTGGGAGTTCGCATAAGAATTAATGGAGAGTTGGAGGTCTTAATTAAGTGGGAAGAATTGCCCGATTTTGAGACCACGTGGGGGAAATTTGAATTCATCAACAATCAGTTTGCTTCCTTCCACCCTGAGGACGAGGTGGGTTCTTTTTGGGTGGGTGGTGGGGTGGGGTGGGGGTATTGTTGAGGCTAGATTCTAGCAGCAGTACAGTAACAGGAGAAATACGAAGTCT
>JAOQMP010000004.1:2760894-2773868 GCA_027563575.1 Erythroxylum pedicellare
AGTCCTTGGGCATAATTGGTCGATCCTATTTAGCATTACTTGTTGGTTTCTTTGGTAATGGAGGAATCTGATCCTTTTCAATGCACAATTTACTTGGCCTTCTTCACCTAGTTCCATTATTTTATCTTATGCAGGTTTGCTCCGTAACTCAGGCGGATGGCAAAGTCAAGCTGTTACTATCGGATATCGACCTCGACAACAGCAACTCATCGGTTTGAGCAAACCTCCTATTGGATGGATCAAACTAAATACTGATGGAGCTTGCAAACGGTCCTCGTTCACAGCCACCGCAGGAGGCCTTCTACGGGATAATACAGGACACTGGTTTGGAAGGTTCTCACAAAATATTGGCTGGTGCTCATCTGTGACCGCAGAACTCTGAGGCATTTTTACCGAGCATATGCTTGCGTAGAATCTGGGCTATCAACGGATCGATCTTGAAGTAGATTCTAAAGCGGTGTTCGATATCCTATCTTCCTCAGACCGTCGATCAATGACTCTCAATCCCATCGTCCGGAGCATTAACGAATTGTTCACCAGAAACGGGACTATTGTTCATCGACATGTTTATCGAGAAAGCAACAGATAGGCCCACTAGCTAGTGAACTATGCCAGTCATTTTGATGTAGATATCACTTATTTTACTACCACACCCATTGAGTGCCACCTTATTTTATTAGAGAATATGTCCGGAATCTGTTTTCTCATATTTATTGTGTAATTTGTTTTGTTAATCTCCCCTTTAACCAAAAAAAAAAAAAAGGAGGACATTTGAAGTCCAAAGTATCAACAAGGAATGATGTAATATGAAGATCCCAATCAATTTGGTTTCCTTCCAAATGAAGGATTTGAACAGAAGACGGAAAAACCAAAAAGATGGGTGTTGCTGTTGCCTATTATTTTCGACATTTGTAATATATTCAGTTTACGACCAAAGAGAAGAGAAAGTCGTCACCTGAAACTTCTGACAGTGACCTAAGTCTTCAGTGAACAATGAAATCAACCAAACCAACCTGTAAGCTAAGAAATGGGCATATACATCCAAAACCAGATCGTTTTGAATACGCCAAATGCTGATGAATTGTGACAGGTATGGTATGTTCTGTCATTAATGGCGAGATGTCAAAGCCACGACAACAAGAAAAGAGACCCACTCACGTGAATAGATGAGGTGGAACATGAATGGATTACTGCATTTGCTACAAATGAAGTAGGCCCATTGTCCCTAAAACAATCCAATTGTTGCAAGCTAGCAATGATGTTGACTTACACTAAATAAGTGACTTTCGCAAAATTACAACTAAAATAGAGATACAATCTTTCTTAATAGTCATTTGCGTTGAATTTATCAAGAATTCTAGAAGTCAGAGAAAAACTGTAACTTAGTTGGTCAAGAATTTTTAAGAGTCTGGAAAGGATTATAATGTACGCAGCCTTTCTTTTGTATTTTTACAAAAAGGCTATTTTTGTGACTTCATAATTACAAAAAAAAGCACTCTTCATTTAAGTATGAGACACAAACTCATGGAATAATTTACTCATAATCACATAATTTAGGAGGTTATTATATGCATATGATGATTTACTTGAAATATACTAACTATGAATTCCATGGATATAGAAAATAAAAAGGAAGAACTTCCTAGGACAAATGACAGTAGACAAAAAAGCATAAAAATAATGCTTTATATAGATAATAAATATATCGGTTCAATTTTCCGGTTGAGATGAAATGAAGGGAAGAGGTATATGAAAATAAATGAAGATTATAGTTTCTTATAGAAGATACAACAATTCGTAAATAGTCTCTATTAGTTAGAGATATGTCTATGTACTATTGAACTTTTTCAGACTCTGAATTCAGCGGAATTTTTACTGGGTTGTTGTTGATAGAACAAATACCCTAAAATATGTGTCAGAAAAGGAGGAACACAATTGGTGCATCAATAACTTAAGAGACTTGAAACTTGATAGTCACCTAAAACTATCTCCATCTATCATCTTCACCTTGACTTTTATCCGACGTCCCTTCATTGAATTCATCATCACCTAATCTTGCAACGTCATGATTCTCTTATTCATAATCATGGCTCAAGATTGAAGCTTCTCTGACTATCTGCTGTTCCTGAAAAATAAAGGAGCAGAGCTATTTCAACTCAAGAGAACAGAAGAACTAATGGAGGCTTTTGTTTGTTCTTTTATCAAAAACACATTGCAGTCTTTCGAAGAAATGATACATACATCTCGAGACAGCAAGTCATCTGCCTCAAGCATGTGGATCACTTGCCACATTTTGGGTCTCTTAGTTGCATCAGGATCAATACATCGAAGAGCAACCAATAAAATGCGTTTAAGGGCTTTTGAAGCAGGCATTTCAGGCAACTTAGGATCAATCACTTCCTCTGATTTTCTATTACTAACCATGGATTTGAGCCAATCTACCATATTAACCTGCAATTATTTACACAAAAATTAATGAAGGCGATAATGATCAGCACATCAATTTCTAATACAGTACTAATACTAACCTCTGCTTTTGATCGATTATAATCAACTGGGCTTCTTCCAGTTATTACCTCCATGACAAGTACGCCAAAACTATAAACATCACTTTTCTCGTTCAGCATACCGGTGCAAGCATATTCTGGTGCAACATATCTGGAGATCAAGCAAAGAAGACATAACTTTCTTCCTTAATCATAAAGCTCCAACAAAGGTTTCCATGCAATTGTATGTAGTATGGTAGTAGTATGATCATCATGAATGGAATAGAAAGAATTAAAATGATAATAAAATTTCCCCTGTTTAGATTATAAGGCATCATCTCAGGAATTCGCAAACCAAATTTGAGCTCGATCTAACGATGAACAACTCCATATCGGGACGGAAAACAAGAGTCAAACTTGAAATGAAGAGATGAACTTACCCAAATGTTCCCATCACTCGTGTAGTGACATAGCTTCTCTCAGAACATAACAGCTTGGCAAGTCCAAAATCAGAAATCTTTGGGTTCCACTGGCGATCAAGGAGTATGTTGCTAGCTTTTACATCTCGATGTACAACCTTTGGTTCCAGACCCTCGTGAAGATACGCCAATCTGGAAATAAAGCGAACATATACAATACACAACTTGGTAGAATTGACCTAAATCAAAGCATTACAAGGTATGGAGCATACATACCCTTTAGCAGTTCCCAGAATAATATTCATACGAATATCCCATTTTAGAGGACTGATCTCCCCAACATCACCGTGAAGCCATTGTTCCAGGTTACCATTGTCAATGTACTCATAGACTAGCATCCTACACAATAAACATGCACACAGAAATTTTACCAGGTTTTGTCACAACAAGTCAACAAAATCGATCTCAAATACCAACCTGTAAGCTCCCTCCTCACAGTATCCAAGCAACCGCACAAGATTCTTGTGTCGAACTCGTCCAATCGCATCCACTTCCACTTTGAATTCCTTTTCAGCTTGACCCCTGAATGATTATTCACTTGTATTGAATATTTTGAACACGGGTATTGAAAAGAACGTAAACAACGATTCAATAGAGTAAAATCAAAATGAAAAAATAAAACCTGTTATTGAATAAGTTCTTAACAGCGATTCTAGTACTATCACCAAGAATGCCACGGTAAACGATGCCATAACCGCCTTCACCAATCACATTCTCTAGACAGAATCCATTAGTAGCAGCCTCCAGCTCTCTAAAATTGTACCAGCGGCCCCATCCAAGATGCGACACCTTTGGCCTCGCATTCGCGCTCCCAATTGATGCCGTGTTGGTCTCGCACGCCCCCCTGCTCTCCCTGGTGGAGAACACCATGCGGTGCTCCGTCTTCCCCGCATCCACCTGAATCTCCTGCAACTGAGGCGCGTGCTGGTTGATGTGCTTGTGATTTTCATTGTCCACGAACGCGACCTCCTGGATTTCTTTGGATATTGGAGGCATAGTCGTTGTAGTTGAGTGAATATGTTTTGGTTTGTGTCTTTTGCTGCGAGAAGTTAGCCACAGAGAGAGGAGGAACAGAGCCAAGACTATAAATGAACCCAGTAAGATTCCGATCACCACCCAGAGTCTCAGTCCGAAGATTGAGGTTCGTTTCGAGAGCTCCGTGCTCACGAGAGCTGCATCGAACAAGGACATTGTTTCCAATCAAGGGCTCAAGGCCTCTGTACCATTACTGAGAAGAACTCTAGCTCTCTCTCTCTCTCTAGAGCTGGAGAAGAAAAGGAAGGACTCAGCTTGTTTGATGCTATTTATGAAGTTTAAAACTTTATAAATCAAACCTTATATTTTATGGGATTGTAACGATTTAAAAATATAAATAAAAATATTTTTGCAATATTATTATATAAATTCCGAATTTTTAATATACACTATTATTTCTTGATTGATAATATTATTTTTAATCTTGCATTTAGTATTTATTTTAGTTGCTTTTTAATTTCACTAATATTTATATTAATACACTCATTTTTAATTATTTCTTTAATATTTATAATCAATATTTTAAAAATCAGACCAGAAATTAAACTGGTAAGATAAGAAAATAAACTTGTATCAGATCGTTATAAAATTAAATAAAAATTAAATAAAATTAAAAATTTTAAAATATATTATTGCTCAACAAATATTAATTTATTTATTATAGCAGATAAAAACTTATTAATTTATTAAAATTAATTCATTAATTAATAAATTGGTTAATTTTTTACAATAAAAATTATTAAAATAGATAAAAGGTTGAAAGTTAAAAACTAAAACTAAAAAATACTATTTAAAATTTTTATAATTAAACCGATTGATTATAATAATATTTAAGATTGATATAATATTACTTTAAATTATATATTAAACGATAAACATAATGACATTATTTTTAAATTTTAAACGATGCCGTTTCAATTCACGTCACCTTTGAATCCTTGCTATAAAGGGATAATAGGCGTGATTTATGAACCAGGATTTTTTTGATGCCACGTGGCAGCATTACAGGATGATTGAGATTGAGTCTTTAATCTGGACAAGATTAGACTTTAAGAGACTTCTATTGGTCGGAGGAACCAGAGAGAGTGTGTGTGGGTCCGTGTCTGAAAATCAAGCAATCATATGCTCTCTTTCTTGTTTTTATTAAGACAAAGTGATCTTAGAAAGAGAATTTCTGATATATTGTTATTTATGTAATGTCCAGACAAAAAGGGGTTTTGTTGATGAGGATGAAGCAAGACCAGTGGAATATAGATAAATAGATAGAGATAAACGAGTAGAAAGGGACCACACGCATATTTATTTTTAAATTTATATTAAATAAATTATTAAATACATTTTAAAATTATATGTTTTAAATATGATTGATAAAATTGCAAGTCCTGACGCTTTACAAAACTCCCCGTTTTGTAAAGATCGGGACAATGAAACTACGTGATCTAATTTGAATTGATTCTCTAAACCTAAACTTATTCGGATGATCAATTGGAGTTTAATCTTACTATTATTTCCATTTTCATGCCCATTTCTTCTCCTTTTGGTTCATATAGCAACAGAAAACGCTTTACTATAGCAGAGAGACCTATTTTGGATGGCACTTATGAAAGAAAGAACCATTTCAGAAGCGCTTGCCTCTTATTAGAAAGAACTATATAAAAACCGGCATTCCCCCTTTCATTTTCATACATCACATGTGAACTGTGTAAGCAAAGCCGGAGAATTCTAAAGAACTATTACAATGGCCGACTGTGATGACTGACCCGATTCTTCCCAATGATCGTAACATTAATAAAGCTTCGAGCAAGCCATACCCAGAATTTTCACAAATCATTCAGTCTTCTTCTCCAGCTCATCAATTGCAGCCAGTCTTTCAACAAGGGGAGGATGCGAATAGTGATAGGCCGAGTACCATGGATCTGTATTCATGGCTGATAAATTTTCCTCCTGTAAAACCATCAACCAGCCAGTTGGTCATTCTCATCAAAATTCACCCTAATAACAGTATGTTTGCTTTAGTTTGTTCGCATAGATCCAATAAGAAGTCTAGCACCCCACTACGAGCAGAGAACTGTAAAAGGGGCATATTTTAGAGAGATCACCTGTAGTTTCACAAGAGCAACACGAAGAGCAGGGGCATAATTGAGCTTCTTAGCAAAAGCATCCGCCTATAGAGAACAAGGGATAAATTAGATTGAGATTCAGAAATTTTCCAGCAATGGAGAAACAGATAAATTTGCTATTGTGTGTGTACGTTTTGAATGAGAGAGAGAGATGAGAATACCTGAAATTCAAAAGATCGACTCACAAGATTAAGACCAAAGCTTACTAGATGTTGAAGAGGTATAACAGTATGCTGCAAACAGTAAAACCAGGTGATGGTATTTTTCAACCAAGAGTAAGCCAGCAGCCAATGAATCAACCGAACAACTTTGACTCCATAAAAATTACGCCCAATTCAACATACAAGACAATTTTCTCTATGGCAATACCTGAAATATGATCAGTCCTATGAGTACTGGTTGTGTCTCAAACCCAAAACTTCGGAAAAGATCGGTGGAGTTCCTCACAAGGGTATATCCACCAAATTGCAAAAATGTGAGGATCTGCAGCAGGCAAGGAATTCATGCAGAAGAGATTAACAATAACCATAATGAATCCTACACCTCAATGAGAGAATTTCTTAGTAGTTCTCATCTTCCTTTCAATTTTCAAAAACTTTGGTGTAAACCGACATACTAGAAGCATACAACAACCTAGTTGAGCAAGAACAAGAAGATGGAAGAATATTTTCAAAACCCCAATACTCGTCATCAGGTTCAGCAACAGCAATCAGTTTCAAAAATTGAACATGGGATAACAAGTTATAGTTTGCAAGCATACCTGCACAGCAATGAATGAGTACATCGTATGATTAAGTTTCCAATGCCCCAGTTCATGTGCGATGACTGCTACAATTTCTTCATCATTTTTGCACTGAAAAATATGATAAAGCATATTTACCAGAAAGGATATAATATAACATGTGACCCAAAAAAATCCTGCAGTGAATTATGGATTAAACCATAGAAACAGAAGATGCAATGAAGATTAAAGAAAAAGATTTCAACTGTAATACTTTCTCACCTGCTGAATCAATGTATCATACAGGACAATTCGCTTGTTTTTAAAGAATCCATACATATAAGCCTGCAGGAAAATAAGGCAATTAAAATTGCTTGACACTAAAAGTAGTAATCAGTAAGACCATTACGCATATTTTTGTAAGAATGTTGAATTAAATCTTTAAATGTGCATAACATTAATGCTGAAAGAACATTAATGCAGTCACTTATTACATTTTCATTAAACTATCCAAAAGTGATTTTGAAGGTGAGCCCTAATTATCTACTCCATCCTCCCAAAACATACAAGAGAACAGTAGCTTCGGACCTTTTCATATCGAATATCCAGTACATTACATATTTCACCTCACACATAAAACTAATTAATATGGATAAATTTAACTTTGAGCCTAAACTTGGAAATATAGTGGTGGCATTTTTCAATTGGGTAGTCAAAATGATTAAGCAAAAGGACCATGAAAGAAACAAAGAAAAGGAAGAAAAATCAACATCCCATGTTTCATGCAAGATAAAATAATAGCGAGACGCATTGTCACTCCATATCAGGCAAAGCTGTTATAATGAATTTAGTATAATATGATTACAGAAGATGAATACTCACATTGCTGTGGCTTGACCTTGTAGATCCATCTACAACAAACAACTTTTTTAATGGAAAATTGAGGGAGGAAGCAAGGTTCTCAATTTTCTCCCTCAGCCCTCCTTCTGGAAGCTATATTTCACAGCATAAGTAAAGAAAATAAGATAAGATATTTTGGCAAAATATTGTATAAATACAAACGAAGGAATGTAAAGAACTCACAGGAGTAAACTTGTTGAAAAGAGGTGCTATCAAAATTGGGTAGAGTGTCATCATGACAAGCGAGAGAACAAACATAAATCCCCACAGATAGATGGCCAAGTAAGGACCTCCTTTCTGCGAGTACGTTTATGTTAGAATATCCCATATTGACTAAACATGAAAATATTAAAAGGTTTATAACTAGTAAGGATCAATTATCCAAATGACTAGTTTTAGTCATTTTAGTATTAATGGGGTCTACACTCTACCTATATTAAAAATTCTAATATGAAATCAAAGTAGGTTTGAACCGACTTATTAATTTCCCGATTGTCTATCTGCATGTCCAGTCCCAGTGGCCTGGTCCGATTATCGTTGTATTTATTTCAAGTGACAACTGGATGTCCAATCCTAGTTGCACTTGGGAGAGAGTATTAGAGTATCCCATATTAACTAAACATGAAAATGTTAAAGGGTTTAGAAGTGGTAAGGGTCAACTATCTAAATGACTAGTTCTAGTCATCTTGACAATGGTTGACCCAAGCCCAATTCTTGTTAATAGGCTCTACACTCTACCCATATTAAGAATTCTAATAGTGTACATAATGTTGGATAACCAAAATTTTCACCATAAAGTTGTAAATTATTGTTTATTCCACAAATACAAGCAGAAGACGGACCTGCACTATTAAAATGATTGCAGAGACAATAGGTGGGCCAAGCACAATAGCAAGGAGAATTCCTTTAACCAAGTCCCTGAGGAATAACCATATTGTTTGCTACAAAGAAGATAAGGAGCTCAATTAATATAGTATTTATTTCATATATAAAGTGAAGTCAACTGAAAGAACATGCAAAATCTTTACAAGCCAAGATAACAAAGAATAAAAACCAAATAAAAACAACTAATTTGAGGATGTAAAATGTACAGAACAAATACCAACTTTATTGAAACCATGGCGTGCCTCAATGACAAAAGTTGAATAGAGTGAGAAAGGCAAATCGGTGACCTGCAGAAGAACATACTATCAATTAGAACTGATTAAATAATTTGAAATGTATAGTAGGCCCTAAACTGTAGTAGGATATAAAATCCTAGACTCAAACGACTAACTGATCATCAACTAGTCAAAAATTAAGTGCATACCTGGGACCAGATCATGACACCAGCAAGGAAAGCAAGAGTATGGAGAATTTCATTCTCAGCATTCAGACCAGCTAAAACCAGAAAGTTTCCTGCTTTCTGTAGTTAGAAAGGAATCTTAGATGGTCATGATATAACCACGTGGTTAGGCTACACTAGCACTGGAAATAAGTACTCACCGTCCAAAACCAAGGCAAAACACCGAAGTACAAAATGGCAGAGTCCAGAACTATCGTCACAAATTCGTGGACAAAATTGAAGTAGCTGGAGAAATAGAAAGGAGAATGATACTTAACACTTGCAATTGTAGGTAGAGAAAAAAAATAGAAAGAAAGAAAAGCAAGATGCAACAATTAAAAATGTAGAGAAGTGCTCAAAGAGCAAACCTTTTATCAAGACTATAAGCTCTAGATTTCTCAAATTTCTCTTTACTGATTACTCCTTCCAATGTTTTAGGAAGAGTTGGCAGTTTCAATGCAGAATGTTGCCGCAGATCCAAATAAGTTTCAAACATGTACATCAGTATCATAAAACCTGCAAAAAAGGTAATATAAAGAATAAGTGAGAATTATGAACTAATCACGGAAAATATCAGCGCTGGCACATCGATGAGGATGACTAGGACAAAGAGAAGTAGAGAACACCAAAGATTCAACCTTCCACAAATGACAAAAGTTTCCAACATCTTGCTATCTCCCAATGGATTATAAGTTATACCGTAGCATTCTCAGTTCAACAGATCTCCAAGAAATACCAAAAAAGTTAGGTCAATAAAATAGCCAGTTCTACCTTACAAACAATCGATTGCCCTAGTGTTTCCAAAACAGGCTCAACAACAAACCCAATTGGACGAAAACGATAATGCTCAACAATAGGGCCACTCCATATAAATTTCGAAATAGATACCCCACACAAGGAAATGGGCAACCGAGTTCCTCAGTTCTTTGGTTCTAGTAAGAAGATCAAAGAACCGTGAATCCAAGTAATTCCAATTTCTTGGTACAAGCAAAATAGGGCAAAGCTAGAAAAGATGTGTACTTCCATTGAAACAAAGAAAAGATACTATCTTGAGCATTAAAACCTCATAATTTGTTATATCAAAAGACTGATGAACATTTAAAAAAGAACAAGAATGGAAGTGCACAAGATGAAAGAAAAAGGCAGAAAAAGGCAAAGAACAAGAACAAGAACAAATAACAGGGAATTCCCAGACATGCAAATTAGTGAATCTCATGAAATCAACATTAAACATAATGCCAAAAAAGCAAAATAATCAAAAACTTGACAAAGAGAAGGAAATGAAGGAAAAAGAAGAAATAAATGAATTATAGCAGAACAAGAAAAACCCAGGTGTAGAAAGAAAAGGGGAATAAGAGAATACCAACAACAGCTTCCATGTAAGGAAACGCCATGGATTAAGTAATCGGTAGAGAGTAGAGAGAGTGGGGATTTAGTTTTGGATTTCTTCGAATAAAATGGCATTTGCTGGTAGGCTGCCTTTATTGACATTTAACACCATCGTCTCTAAGTCTCGACGACCCGTTTCGAACGGACTCTTGTAGCCCATGTACTTGGCCCAACAGCAATTTTTACTCCCATTTTTAAATTATATTCTAGTTTCTATAATGCTTTTAAATAGTCATATTCACAATTTTATCTCGACATAAATATTATTATAAATAAAGCATTTTACCTTTCGAAAGTCAAATAGATAATTTCATTGTAATATTTTAAAATCTAAATAAATATACATATTTTTAAAAAAATTATAAAAAGAACCATATAGAATTCATTCTTACTATATATTTAATAAATATAGATTATATGTATGAAAATTTTTAGATTTTGAGGTTTTTAAATAGAATTTTTTTCTTTTTTACTCCCTTTTTCATAATTGAGCAGCCCTTCATCATTTAGTTACTTCTCTAAAGTAATATACCTTAATGCTTATATAACGGCGCCTTTTTAGTACATGAGTATTTAGGGCTTTGTTTTGTTCATTTGGAGGAAGAATGGAAATATGAAATATAACAAAACACTCTAACAAGTATGTTCGCCTCAAGGATCATGGCAACTTTAGGTTAAGCATTCCTATCCTACGCTTCCAATACCTTTACAATTTAGTTGGAATCAAATTTGACCTCACTTAAATTAATTGAATTTTCAGTCAATTCAATTTCAAATTTAACGATTCAATCTAACATAAAATTTAATTATTTTTAATAAAATTTTAATTAAATAAAATTTTATTGTAATTTTAATTTTTATACAATTTTTTAACTTAATTGATAAATTTTAAGTCAGGCCCTTATTTTTGTTTTTGAACTGAGCCCAAATGGAAGAGAGTGGAACCCAGCCCGACTATAACCCCTTTAAAATATTTTTTAATCTTTAAAATTATCTAAAAATAACTTTTTAAACTTTGGTTAAAAATAATAATAAAATATGAATAGAACACATATAAATTAATTAAATATTATTAATATAATAATTCAATTTAATTTTTAGACTTTATTTAAATTAATAAAACAGAAAGAAGCACGACGTTTTTACCCCACGCATATATTTGTTCAAGGGCCTGGCTACTTTCTACCAGCCCAATACCTCCGGCTGGGCTTAAGAATCTGTTTTAGGAGTGCCATTTTAGGTACATTCCAGTGCTCAACATGCCTGAAAGACGAAGAATATCAAAAAAACCCAAACGAAAAGCCGAAACCTAACGTGGATTGTGGATTACATTGAAAACTCACCCGCATACTCTTCCAGATTCCTCATCAAAGAAATACTCTGTATATCCAGTAGCTGTTACAAATCATAACACAGTCGTCAGTAATATGACTTGTGAGCTCCAAAGTAGCAGCAGGAGGGGTTACCTGAAAGAATGGGTTTCCAGGGGAATCTCATGGTACAACTAAATTTCCAGTGTCCAATTCCTTTATCCTATAAGCATAGCAAAGCATATTTTATTATTTTATGGGGTTCTATGCAAATCATTAGCATCTTATTGACCAAACTTGAGCAATAAATTGTTATCTGAAAGTATAATCCATGACCAAACCTCAAGATCTTCCCACTTCGTAAGTTTCATATTCGATTTCTCAAGGAGTAACCCGAAATTTGTACAGTTCCTTTTGAAACGACCAAGACCTTTGAAAGAACCAGCAGGATCAGCGAATTCACAGTCCTCTTCATACACTTGTAGTGTGAGGTTACCTACCGATTTTGTAATTACAAACAATTACAAGAATGAAGCAACAGAATAAGAACCAGTCCAAAAAGAGATTTAAAACCTGTAACGAAGTACGATCTCTCAAAGTCCTCTTTAATCTTTTCCACCACTATTGCACGGTCAACAGTTCCCGACTCATCAACGGCGAGGTTAAAGTCATCCCGAGTCTCTACAGTTTTGGACGGTGAACGGAAAACAGAAGCAGCAATTCCCAAAAGCTCGGAGCCGTACCACGCTAGCTTCAACAGAGCATTTTCTGGTTTTCTGGATTCAGATGAATCGGCGATCGGGTTCTGCTGCCCTTCGCATCTTATTATTGTATTGATTTTACTGCCACGATGGTTGGGCAAAAGACCGAGACGGTTATGGTGGTGCGAGTTGAGACGAGCAGTGGTGACTGGACAATTGCCGAGAAAGGTCGCCATTTGTGATTAAAGTGCTTCCGGGAGTCGATTGGTTTCTTCGGCCTTTGAAATATCTAAGCCCGCGAAAAATGGTGGCCATAGAAAAAGTTTTGTAAGGTCTAAGTTAAAAAATCAATGTTTTAAATATCAGTTTGATCCATTAGCGAAAATCTTAAATTAATCCAGATTTTTATTTAATTTCTAATTTTAATTTAATTTAATATTTTTAAAAAATTAATTAATTTTTATAATCAATTAATTTTTATTTAATAATCTCTTTTTTCAATTTAAATC
>JAOQMP010000004.1:2803755-2814631 GCA_027563575.1 Erythroxylum pedicellare
TACACATATCACAATATTGCACAATTTTGTATTCATTAATGCACATTCATGTATACTAACTATGTACAGTGCATGTTTATGACAATTATGGGTTTCTTTTCATTTATTATGTCATAAAAATCATTTGGATATCCACATTCCATTAATGAACTTAGATTTGTTTAAAAGTACACTTTCGGGTCCATTTTACACAATTAATTTCATCAGTAAAGTCAAGGAATTTTGTAACACTTCCTTCTAAAAAATTATTCTCATATGTCTTAAGTTTTTATTGATGCCAAGATCATTCAATTTGGTTCATTATTCTATGAGTTATGCTCAAAATATCACAGACTGTGCACATTTAAAAAATTTGGCTAATGAATGATTATGCATTCAAGTTGTACAACCCATATCTCTCAATCACCATATTAAAAAATTACAAGATTTATACCAATTTAGATCTAAGAGAATATGATAAAAATTTGGTGAAGAAACCTTAGTTTAATTCTGCCTACATAAATACATTTTATTCAATAACCACAGGATATGATTTCTATCCCTGGTAGTGCTTCAGCTTAAGCTAAAACTCAATTACATGCTAATTTTGAAACTCTTAGAGATAGAATTAAAAGTCGACTTCTTCAAGAAAGTTGTATAAATATGTATCTAGTTTAATATTAATTAAAAATTAACTCATTCATAAATCTAAATCTCAAGTTATAATTAGAATACCGAAGCAAGTTCATGAAAATTTTCCAGTTCATAACATTCTAGCAGATGTCCACACTTTCATCCTATCAATCACTTTCAAATCAATTCAGATAGCTCTAAATTTTTGTGGAGAGAAATAAAAATTGCTTAGGAATCCATTTATCTAAGTTTCAAGTCATTTGGAGTTCGGATGAAAACGTTATAGTCAAAAGACTTAGTGTTGTTCAATGAAATACTCTAGTTTATAACACATATATGTAAACCACCACCTTTTCTCTCTCTAGAACGCAGACTTCATCTTCTCCACTGAAAACTCATTTTTTCCCACTTTCCCACTTTTACACTTCATATCTAGTACATCTATTATATAAACCAACTTCCTTACTCCCCTTTTATCTCAACAACTCACAACAAATCAAAAAATTCAAGGTTCATACTTAATTATCAAAATCCGAAATCTCACATTCACTTTCTTCCTCTACTGTATTTTTATAACTTCTGCACCTTTATCTTTTTATAACTTCTGCACCTTTATCTTTTTATTCCTTTCACATCAGCCTACGTTTTCTATCATCTTACTCCTCAAAACACAACACCTCATTATGCTCTATGTCCTCTTTAACTTTAACCTCACATAAATCCATCCATAACATTTCCCAAACATTTACACACATATATAATAAAAACAAAGTATGTTCATGAACTTCACTGCACTTTTCTAGCTTTCAACATATGCATTACTTTTCACTAACAACTACACCTTCACTTCATATAACAAATTTCTATATTAGAATCTCACCTACCCCTCATTCCTTATCATCTTTGCAACTCTTATGAGAATTACGCACACACACAGTGAAGCCTAAGCCATATATGTATTTCACCAACAAACAGAGTATATTTTTTATCCACTTTTATTCCATTTAAAACTTATCATCTTAATGACTTCATACCATGACTTTAATAAATCTTCCATTCATATCATTAAACTTATTTTAGTCATTTCCATTACCTCTTCACATAACCATACGTGAACAGTGCAACAACCTTATAACTCGAACAGAGTATATGTATATTCATCGATTTTCATAGACTTTTGTATCATTTTCATTTAACTCTAATTTTCTGCACTTTTGCATCATCCATTTCAATATAACAACAGAAACTATTTCATAATTTTCTGGGCAATTCCTATTTCACAAATCCATCTTACAGGTTATTCAACACCAAAATCACACTTCTTAAACTCATACATGCATGTACATATTTACACCGTAAAAGCTACTTACTTGCTTCAGCTTTACTTCTCAGTAGTAAAAGTGGATCAATTACACACAGACAGAATAAAACTTTGTTATTCGGTGATGAACAACCAGAGTAGTGTTTGGTGATTCCAGTGAAAAATGACGAAGTATAGTAACCCTGCATTACTAAACATTTCATTACATGTATTGTTCGCATGTCTTACACTGGTCACACGAACATGTCTGCCATGCGACACAATATATGTGAACCATTTGCCACAATACAAATTAGCCATTTTTCATGTATATATATATTGCCACATGTCATTATATAATTGGTCCACAACTTAGTTCAAAATACCCCAAAATTTTGAAAATGCTCTAAAATTTACCAAAAATTTCGAAATAATAATGACACTCTGCAAATAAATTTTTAATGAAAATAATCCACAATTCATATTTTTAATTGTATTTATAAATCAATTATAACCAGAAAATGTAAATGAATGCATGTATAATTGTTTTAATGTATCAAAATAAATATTCACATATGTGTGAATATACAATGATGCATAGGCATGAATTATGCTTCCTAATTTCTCATTAATCTCTAATAAACACCATTTTAACCCTATTTCAAGTTTACAATGTTCGTTGCTTGAAATTGAATTGTTGTGATTTGATGAGAAATGTATGATGCATTGTGATTATGTTATACCATGAAAGAAGTTATAACATTTTGAATTAAATGAAAAGAAGGAAAAAGCATGAAAGTATGAGCATATGATAAAATGAATATGTGCTTTTGTTAGGGGGAGAGAGGAACCATTTCATTCATCACGTGCACATAGACAAGAGCCTTCTCCCGGCTGCTCGCTCGTACCCATGGGACCCCTCAAGCCATTTGGTTGTGCATTGCATCTTTGAATTGTCACGTGTGATGCATTTGAATGATTTGCTTGATGGATAAAGTCTATGTTATGTGTCATGTATTAACTGCTTAATTATGAGTTTTTGAGCTAAATTGGTGTTTGATTGAATTGGTAGATATATCAATACATATGCTTGAATTTGTGGTAATTACCGATGGCTATAAATATATTAGCCACTGAGCGTCGTAGCTCAACCCAATATTTTTCCACTCCTTAGGTGCAAAACGAGAGGGTTACCAATCCTTGCAAGGCATCGGAAACTCCAAGATAGTTAGAGACTTTGGTAACTAAGTTAGTTCGATCATTTTTAGTTAGCTTTATAAGCTTATCAAAGATTGAGCATCCAATGTATTTTTGTATCTTGTGTTAATTCTTTGACGTAACGTTGATATGTAATTAAAACTATGTATGAATTTCATTTTGATTTAGAAATGAATAGAGAATTGAAGAAGTTTCCAATGTGTATGTGCTTATCTATCTTGTAGTTGTACATTTCCTATTTCAAGTCTTTCATATAAGTAGAAATTGTGTTTAGACTTCATGGGAACAATTGGATTAATATAGGCTGAATTAGAAAAAATTGTCTTCTTGTAAGTTCTAGATTATCTTTTTAGCTTTTCAATGCTATATAGTATGAAATATTTGGATATCGGAGTTAAGAGATATGATCATTAGAAGTTTATGATGCTGAATAGGATAGACATTCCGAATATCTGAATTTATTTGAAATTTTAACCCTTTTGGAGCCAAAATATCTTTTTGGAGTCTTCATCGAAGTTGTAGGGTTCGAAGTCTTCTTCGAAATGGTCTTTTAATGACCTTAATCCGATATTTTTAGTGAAAGTTATGGCCTTTTTACCAATATAGTTCAGAAGAAGAAAAGCAGGAAGAGAGAAGTCACGATCGCGACAAGTCGCGATTGCGACTTTGCAGACTTGCACAAAAGTTGCGATCGGGACATCGCAGCCACGCACGCTTGTCACGATCGCGTACAGGCCCCTTCCCCCTAAAACCTGAATATGTTCCACTCTTTTGGTCATAACTTTGTCATCCGACCTCCAAATGACCTAATTTTTAAATCAATGGATTCCTAACACATTTATCTCTCTTTCAATAAAAATTTATGGCTTTTGGTATTGATTTGAAAAATATTGATTGAATCAAAGTAAGGGTATGGGTTGGAAGAGTATGAATTGGATATTTTTACCGAACATACTTCGTTAATTTAGTGATATCTTGATCTGTCGAGTTCCAAATGAGATGATTCATGTTTCTAAATAAATTAGAGACATAGAGCTAATAATCCTCTGAAGAGACCTAATTTTAATTCAGTTTCTAAGACTTTCAATATTTGAATGAAAGTTGAGAATCGTCTACAGTTTCAGTTTACTAATAGTCCAAAAATGGTTCAAGTTTAACTTTTATATTTCTGAACCAAATCGAATGATTTTTATGTCATTAGAAACTTAAGACAATGGTAAACAAATGTTCTGAAGAAGTCAAATTGAAATTCCAGTTGGAGGTTTCCCAAATTTTGTTCTAAAATAGAAGAAATGAGTTTGCTCACGTCTTATGACTCTGAATATTGGGCTCCTGAAGTGGGGTCTAGCAACCGAAATCCTCTCAACCTTTACATCCCTGTGTTTTGCCATTTTTTGTGTCCAATTGTTACGTCAATAATCCAAACTTTTACCCTTCATAAGATAGTTAAAGAATCAGATTATTGTTGTCTCGTATCCTAGCCAAAAATTATCCTATCATTACCTTAAACATGTGATGAATATTGCATGCATATAAGGAAAATTTGACCTGATGAATTGAGCTAAAATTGGAGCTAAATAAGTAAGTAAAAGATTGTTCTTTATGTCTTGTTATAGTATAAAGTTTATGTTGTTTGAATTGGGGATAGATTGCATGCTGATGTTGAGGTTATGCCAGAATTTGATGAAAGAACTTGGATATGTTATGTTTCATTTTTTGTGTTTGAACCATATGCTATAAGTTGTTTATATGCATAAATTAAATTAAAAATTGAAGTATAAGGAAGGTGAATTGATGCTAAAGAAAGGTGTTAATATAGTGATCTTGAAATAGGAAAGAACTAGGACTAGATGTATAATCAAATGAATGACAGATTATGTTTTGGTTTTAATGCATAGAAGATCATGATTTGTGAGTTTCCTAATGAATGATTTTTGAATTAGATTTGGATGTGAATTTGATAAGGGATTGAAGATTGAATAAGATATAATGGAAGTGAAATTGATGGATTTTTGTGAAGGTAAGTTGGAAGGAGCATGAATGAGTAAAAATTGGAAGCAAAATAAAGGTTATGGGATGAGTGAACCTCCCATGATTGTGGAAATTATAAGTCTCCTTCCCATGGTCATGGGAAGTACTTTGGAAGGAGAAGAGGTTGTTTTTAGGCAATTGTTGGATTGTATAAGGTGGTGTAACTAGACTTGATTGGAGCTTAAAATGAACCTAGAAAATTGCTTGATTAAATGATTAAGTGTTTGATAAGTTTAATTTGTTAATTGAGGTTATAAATTAAGGAATGGAATGATTGATATCAATGTATATGAATTTGAGAAATATAAGTTTTTAGTGATATAAAGATGTTCACGTGAATGCAAAGGATATAAGAAATGAATTATATATGAGTGAATGAGAATTTGGAAAATAGTGTGAATATTTAATGCTTGGAAAGAATTGATGAATGTATGATTGATGAATTTAGGGTAATCAAACTTACCTAAAGCATAACCTAATAGCAAACTGGTTATATGCAAGCTATGATGAATGAATAAGCAAGATTTGTGAATAAGGTTACATACCCAAGATAATCAATTGAGCATGCATAACACATATACATGTGCATGATTAAGTACTTATTTGATTAAACAAGTTAGTAATGTGTACATATATATGTATTGCATGATATAGAAGCACAAATTGATCGACATCATCCAGACATTGCTGGCTCATCGAGACAGTAGCTATCTAGAGCTTACTATGAGTTAACCTAGATGATGCTCACTACACCTGAATTGTTTTCATTTAAATTTTACTTACTGAATTGCTACTTATATAATTGTGATATTCCAAACATTATTGGTCCGAGGAGTTTGATATTTAGGAATGTATTGGAAGTGCTTACTGATTGTATGTGAATGGGGAAATGTGCACTCAACTAAATGTTGAATGTCGAACTTAGATTCGATGATTGTGATAAACTGATTATGTATATTGAATGAAAGTGATTGATAGCATATTATGTGAAATGTTGTACTCCATTATATGAATATGCATGATCAGATAAAGGGTTTGACCTGACTGACTAAAATGAAAAGAGCTTAAAGCTCAAAATGTGCACAAAGAGCCTTAGGTTCAACGTTTAATGAGCTCGGTATCCACGATGGGTACAGGATAGTTTTTAAAATGAGCCTAATATCTACAACGGATATAAGACAGATAAATAAGCGCTCGATTACAACAAAGTAAAAATAAAACTGAGTCTTATGTGCATTTACATCTATATTTTTACATGTGGTCATGAGATTAATTACAAATAAATGTTAAAGTGTTTTGTTATAATGATGTGTAATACTTATGTACATATTGATGATATGAAGAATTGAGATAAATGATTGATTTGTTCTGAAATTGCTATATAAAATCTATGTATTCATAAGCTGCTTGTTGAAAGATGATGAGTAATGTGATAAATATGAGATTTGAATTTGGATAAGGTGTTATACCAACTGAACTGTATTTAAATATATGAGATGTTTATGTTCTGCTTGAGTGACCACATCAATGATGGTTCACTTACTTAGTTTGCAAAACTCATCAAAATTGCAACGTTGATTTTGCAGGTATTTAGAGGAGACTTAGCTTCTAAAGAAATCTAGTTGAAGTCTAGTATTGTTCATTTTAGGAATAAGAAATGGCTCAAAGGTCTGGTCAGTTGTCATCTGAGGAATTTAGATAGAGTGCTTTTGTATTGTTTTTCATCTCATATAGAATATAATGTATAATTAGCGTGAACATAGATGGCTTTTGTATTACAAATATATGGTTGGTGTGTAATATAATAAAAATGTAAATTATGTTTTGTTAATGAAATAGGATGAGTTGAAACTTAAAATACCTATGTTCTTTATGATGGCATGATAAGCTTATGTGTTTTCTTTAACATGCCATTCTCATAGGGTAAGTTCTTAAATGTCCTCTGGATATTTGGGTATATGCTCTATGATAGTGGGGTGCTACATTTTTGGTATCAAAGCATAGTTTGACATCTTTAGGGATATATAAGAGCATTTAGACATGACATATAGTGAGAGACTCGTATAGTGATCACAACTATTGTTAATTATAGGTCATCTATTATAGGAGATCAAGTAGCAGAGTCAATTAACCTTGAGTCCATAAGAGCCAATAGATAGTCTCCAGTACCTTAGTCTGAACAGATGCCTCTAAGAATTCCTGAGTGAAGGGTAAAAAAGGTATGATAAGCTTAAAAAGTAGGGAGCGATAGACTTCTACGGAAGTGCAGACCTTACAGAGGTAAAAGGTTGTTTGGAAAGAACAGAGCGGGTATTTAATCAAATGTACTATGGGTCCGATGAAAGGATCGACTATACAATCTCACTACTACAATTTCTAGCTTATCAGTGGTGGAAGATTGTTCCTAGTAATTCCGCTCAACCTTGTAGACTGAATTGGGAAGATTTTATAAAAGCTTTTAAGGAGAAATATATTCCCAAGATTTACTTGGATAGGAAGATGAAAGAGTTTTTGGATCTAAAATAAGTGAATTTTACTATAGCTGAGTATGAGGTGAGGTTTAATGAGTTAATGGCATATTCTACTGAGTTGATTTCGACTAAGGAGGATAAGTGTAGGTGATTTGAGGATGGATTGAATATGGAGATCAAAAAGAGGTTGGCCATTATTAATCTGAGTAGCTTTACTAAGCTAAGAGGTGCATCGATTTGAATTGAGGAGTTACTAAGAGATGGGCAAGGAGAGTATAGGAAAGAATATAGAATGAAGAGGCAAGGTGAGACCTAAGATGATTATGGTAGGAGATTTAGCAAACGCAAGAATAAATCATTTCAATCATAGACTAGATTGAGACAATCGAGATTTAGACAGAGAGGTGGTGTTGTTCAATTTGGTAGTGACAGAGGTCAAGTATCTGGTGGGTAAACATAACAAATGCCCAGTTGTGAGTACTATAGAAAGAAACATGGTGGGGAATGTTGGAAGTTATCAGGAGCTTGCTTACATTGTGGCTCTTTTGAGCATCAGATTAGAGACTGTCCTGCGACTTTGGGAGTACAGTCTAGAGTGAGAGGGGGATCAATAACTGAGACCACTATTCAGCAAAATAGAGCTAGCGGAGTGGCACAAAGAGGCAGAGGTAGAGGCAGAACTAGTTCAGCAGGTCCTACTGTTAGGACTGAGGTGCGTAGTAACCAGCCGCAATCTCAGGCCAAGATTTTTGCCATCACTAGATAAGAGGCTCAAGACTCCCCAGATGTTATTATAGGTGTGTTAAATGTCTTTCAATTTGAGGCATTTGCATTATTAGATCCAGGATCCGCACATTCATTCATTGCACCACATCTGGCATTTACTACATTGTGTGAGAGAGGTGATGAAATATGGCTTAAAAGTGAGTACTCTTGTAGCAAGTACCACAGTGAGTAAGGAAGTCTATAAAGGGTGTATCATTCGGATTAATCAGGCAGAGTTGAAGGACAACTTGATAGTATTGCAATTGATAGAGATAGATCTCATATTAGGTATGACTTGCTTACTGCTAATAAGGCAGTCATGAATTGTTATACTAAGGAAGTGATTATTGAATCCCCTAACCAACCAAAGGTTGTATTTCAAAGTGTTAGTCAAGCAGAGCCAAGTAGACTAATTTCCTCAATGAGTGCCTTTAAGCTAAACTGAGGTGGATGTGAGGCATACCTAGCTTATGTAACTGATACCCAAACTGAGTAGATAGTATGTGATATTCTTGTTGTTAGGAATTTCTCGAATGTGTTTCCCAATGAGTTACTAGGATTACCCTCAGAAAGGGAGACAGAGTTCACTACGGACTTAGTTTCAAGTACTGCTCCTATATCGATTCCTCCATATAGGATGGCACCTGTTGAACTTAAGGAACTTAAGAACTATTTACAAGATTTGTTGGATAAAGGTTTTATTAGGCCCGGTTTATCACCTTGGGAAGCTCTAGTGTTATTTATGAAAAGGAAGGATGGGACTTTGAGATTGTGTATTGACTATAGATAGTTGAATCGGGTAACAATGAAGAATAAGTATCCTTTACCGACGATTGATGATTTACTTTAGCAGTTACAAGGAGCTTAGGTGTTTGCTAGATTTGAGATCAAGGTATTATCAATTAAAGATAGCAGAAGCTGATGTACCAAAGAGTGCATTCAAGACCAGATATGGGCATTTTGAGTTTTTGATGATGCCTTTTGAGTTAACAAATGCTCCAGTAGCTTTTATGGCATTGATGAATAAGATGTTCCAACCTTATTTAGATCATTTTGTGATCGTATTCATAGATGATATTTTGATGTACTCGAGGAGTAGAGAGGAACATTTTGAGCACTTAAGGTTAGTCTTACAAATCATGAGAGAGAAATAATTGTATGCTAAGTTCAGTAAATGTGAATCTTGTCTTGATCAAGTAGTATTCTTAGGTCATATAGTGTCTGGACAGGGCATACAAGTTGACCTAAAGAAAGATGAGGTTGTGATGAAGTGGGAAGATCCTAGAAATGTGTCTGAGATCCAGAGTTTGCTTAGGTTAGCAAGATATTATAGGAGATTTGTCGAGGGGTTTTCATCGATCTCAGCCCCTTTGACAAGACTTATGAGGAAGAATGTACCTTTTATATGGACTGATGAGTGCCAAAGGAGTTTTTAGGAGTAAAAACAACGATTGACTATAGCATTAGTGTTAGCTATACCATCAGGATCTGGAAGATATGTAGTGTATAGTGATGCTTCATACCAAGGGCTAGGATGTGTTTTGATGCAGTATAGCAGAGTGATTGCATATGCATCAAGATAGCTAAGGTCTTATGAATTCAATTATCCGGTTCATGATCTATAACTTACTACAGTGGTTTTTTCTTTGAAAATTTGGAGACATTATCTATATGGTGAGACATTTCAAATATTTACAGATAATAGAAGTTTGAAATATTTGTTGAGTCAGAAGGAGTTGAATACGAGATAAGGGCGGTGGATTGAATTACTTAAAGATTATAATTGTACAATTGAGTATCACCTTGGTAAAGCTAATGTAGTGGTTGATCCATTAAGTAGGAAATCTAATAAAAGTGTGGCACAGATTCAGACATCGAGGTTACCAAATTTAGTATAATTGAGAGAATTGAATGTTAAGTTAAGTTTGGGACATAATGAAGCACTGATATTTACATTAAAGCTTAGACCTATATTGCATGAAAGGATCAGAAAAGCTTAAAGTAAGGATCTATAATTTATGAAACTTATTGAGAATTTGAAACAGAATTCAAGTTTTGAGTTTGAATTGAGAGACAATGTATTATTGTTAAAGCAGAGATTACGAGTGAAGCTCACTTAGCAGTTTATGCTATAAATCCTAGTACTACCAAGATATACAGTACTCTGAAACATCATTTCTGGTGGCAAGGGATAAAGAAGCGAGTGGTGGAGTATGTTGCTAAATGTTTGACTTGTTAACACATTAAGGCAGAGCATCAGGCTCTAGTTGGGAAGTTACCGTCATTGCCTATTCAGGAGTAGAAATGGGAGAGGATTACTATGGATTTTATTATGGGTTTTCCAAGGACTCCAAGGCAACATGATGTGATATAGATCATTATTGAAAGATTGACGAAATCAACTCATTTCTTACCTATGAGAGAAAATAATATAGTAGACTAGTTAGCCCAAAGGTATGTTAATTAAATAGTGTGATTA
>JAOQMP010000004.1:2833393-2845981 GCA_027563575.1 Erythroxylum pedicellare
ATTACCAAATAATCTATTATATAAAATTCTTTCAAAAAATTCTTTTTTAAATAATAACTAAACAATCAACTCAATTTTTTTAAAAGCTCTTCTCGAAAGAGCTCAGCTAATATAATACCGTCCATCCAGCCATTAAATAAAAAACGATAGGAGATCGAGCCATAAGCAGACATCGCAGAAAGAGTTTTAATCTTAGGACACTTGACCAGGAGCTTCTACGCGGATTAGACACGCACCTAGCCCACCCGGTTCCCAGTTGCTCTGAGTAGAGTAAGGTCGGCCAACAGGCTAGAGCATTGGAAAAGGAGACCACCTTCTGTACCATATCCTATTCCCAGACCCATTAATATAGAATCAAAGTGTAATGGCCCTGATAGAGGAGGAAGATAAAAGCATTGTCATAGAAAAACGAAATGCAGAAGTTTTGGCAAAACCCATGGAACCGATGAGGATGCATGAAAATACATACAAATTGCAACCATCAAAAGGGAACTCCCTTATAAAAGACGGAAACATCAACCGCTAACCAGAGATTGCTCCCAACATGGAACTCAACCCCAATACTACATTTATCTACAGAACAAGAGTTATTTACATAAAAAGAATTTGCAAATTATGAGAATGGAGCCCTTATATCACAAATACTCAAAACCAACACTCGTCAAGTAAATCAAATAAGAATCTTTTTTTTCCTCAACCCTAGACTCTACTGCTCTTTGGTAACCTAGACTCGTTGCTCAGAGAACCAAAAGACCCCTTCATCTTTTCCAATGTTATGATGCTGGAATGGCCATTCCAGAGCTACCAGTGATGACATTGCTGTAAGAATCCCCCGACTTTGCCTTCTCCATGGCGCCGTTATACGAAGCAAGCACCCTTCTCTGTGTCAAAATTGTAAACAATGGGAAAAAATGAGTAATACAGGATGACTAAAACTCACACCTTCTAATATTGATGACAACTCGAGGAAGATTAGATTGACATTGACCGTAGAAATAAAATAGTTTGCCATGAACAGGAGATGATTTAACACGAGCTCCAATGTCACACCAATAGTCCAAGTTGGGAAGTTGTTTGTGCACAGAAGTCACGAAAAAAGCAAACGAGAGCAGCTCATAAGCACTTGGAAACGCGTTTCTCTTCTTTGATTTTTGAGTAGGGTATTACTACAAATGCTTAAACAAATAAAAAAGTCCACAGTTTTCTAATATTTAGGTACTTCTTTCTTGGCATATCTGTAAACAGGAGACACATGACCGAGAGTGTTCAAGGGACGGAAAGTTTATCACAAGGCACTAACAGCACGTCCTCCAAAGACAAACTGCCTAAAATGCAATGATCTCATCCACCGTATGGTCTACATAATTCCTAAAGTATCATTTTCATTCTAGCTCGAGTTTCAACCACCGAGTTTCCATGACCCAAATTAGAGCACCAAAGTAACCTTACAGACCACAAATGAGAGAATCTTTTCACAAACAAAGTCACAGAGTAAACACTGACAAACATAAATGGCTAGAACCTAATAGTCCAGTAGCACATTAACAGAGGGGTTAATGTACAGCTATCATTTTAATAAGGAACTTACATGGTCCTCAAACTCAGGACTCATCAAATTAACAGAGAGGTTCCTCATCAGCAACAATACCTGTGATTGAGACAAATTAGTGTCAAAACAGACACTATTTTATTTCTAAGATCAACAAAAAACATTCAAAGTGCATCAACTCTTTCAATAAAATATAGAATTCCAATCTCTCCACATTCCAAACCCCCTAACAATCTCAAGCCCATGTAACTTATAGGTGCCAAAAAAATTGTAAAATGAGATTGAATGAAATGACATACCGTTTCCAAATTTATTGGGTCCATCTGTTTCAGTTTCTTCAAGTGACCACTGGCATTAGGATCAAAGATACTGCCAATGAAAGTATATACTTGTGCAAAATCTGGCAACACTGCATTAAGGCCAACCCAATCTTATCATTCATAGAAGTATAGAGAGATTTGAATATGTACTATAAAGAATACATAAAATATCAGAAAAGGGAATTACTGACCCCATGATCCCAATGGACCAGATGCACCTTTATCTGAAAGGCGACACTTAAATAGTCTATTTTAACAAGATATAAATCACGCATGCTCAACACCATATAAGTAAGCACACTAAAAGAGAAGTTTGCCAAAATTTTGCACATGTAAAGTTGATAATCCCAAATCTTTTGCATGTGTAAAGTTAGTTATTGAATGCAAAAAGTGATTTAGATCAAGGAAGAAACATAATACTAATTTTCAAGCTTCAATATAACCTGCCATGCATGTTCCAACTATTATGAATCTAAAGCTACTATACTAACCTCTTGTAACTTGGTCTTGATCCCGCCTATCAACTACATCAGAAGTTTGCCAAGTTTTTGGAGTGCTTCCATTACTACTACTATAGCAACAATTCTCTGCAACCACTGGTCCAAGCAATGTACCATCATCTAGAAAAGGAAAGATAAAACATCATCAACATCTATCAAGAGAATGGAGCCAGTTGTGAAAAAAATTATTTAGAGATATACAGGAACTAGCAATACTTTTTGTCACTTGCGACATCGTGAAAGGCACTGCTGAGTCAAAACCCCAAGAAGATACAGAGCCTCTTGTTATTCGATCTGCAACCACTGGCGACGAATCTGTTCTGTGAATATATAATGGGTCAAGTGAAGCAGTTGAAGTTCGGAACTGCCCAGTTTCGGGGGATGCCACTAAAGCTGCAATAGTCACAAATAAGCAAGTGTTAATATGAAATGAAAATAAGTCCTGGTTAGTCCCCCTCTTCTTCCTTTTCTCTCTATTCCCCAAATGTCAAATAAACACTCTGAAGAAGTAAAGGAAACAAGCAAAAAGGATGTAAGGTGGGCAAGACACACCACTTTTTGGAGCCTTCTGCGGATATGGATGTGATGCTTTTCTTTTGGGTCTAGGCGGAGGAACATGTTCACTTGTCCCATTCTTCTGAACCTTCAGAAAGTACTTCTGCGCATGGCTACGGATCTGCAAATAACATCACTTAGTATAACACTCTTAACAGAATTGATCTGCGTTCTGTATTAATTTAATAGCTGTATAATGGGTGGTAAAAGATAAACCAAAATAAGCAAAATAACCGAGAAAGCAAAAATCTGTTACAAACTTTTTGCAATGTGATAAACAGGAATATACATAGCATGGTCAAATATATCTATTCAATCATTTCATTATTCTTCTCTAAGTATGTAACAAAAATCATCTTTACCATTTTATAAGCTTTTGCCGATTATGAAACCCACAGAAGATGACTCCTATGTTTCTCACCAGCAAATTTCTTCAGATCATCCATCTATTAATCAAACAATATAAACCTAATTTGAAATGGAGCCTCACATAATCATCGGATATAAAATAATAAACATCAAGCAACCAAAAAAAAAAACCCTGCTAAACCCAAATTCTTCCTTAAAGGAGCTGGAAATTACAAACGAATAACCTGGCCACCATTCAATGCCTATATCTGAAAAGCTTGAAATTTTAAAAGTTAAAAAGCACCTGGATGACTGTCTTTGTCCCAACAAATGCTTCAATTTTCTTCCAATCACGATCAAAACTGTACCAGGAACAAAACAATAACAGAAGTTAAATTAAAACGCTGATGCATGCAACAAGAAAAATTATTTGTGAAGACAGCATTTAATACCTAATTGCTTCTTTGCTACTATGAACCGTGCTTGGAAATCCTAATTGCAATCCAATATAATACTTTTTAAGTGTATTTAAATTTCCATAAACAGCAATCACATAAATTCATTTTAGAACTTGGTAGTCTTAAAACAGCCACCTAAAACCTACAACTTGCTCTTTTGGCCAAATATAACAAATATTTAAATAGAAATAAAAAATTAACAATCCGTGAAATTGTTCCATTTCTCATTTATCGGCAATTGTTGGATGAATCATAAATTCAAACTAAGAATAAAAATTAAAAATAAAAGCATCCAAATCAATAATTCAAACCTCAGCTCATATTTCACCACCAAATCAAAAACAGAAACTCGAACTCCGAAATTCCATTTCCATAAATCTCTCAAATTCAATCTCCTCCACTAACAAACACACCACAACACACCAAACCAAAACAGAAATGAAAATCCAAAAATAAAATAAAATAACTCACAGTTGAAGAGCTTCTAGAAACTTGTCGTGCTCCTGCTCTGTCCAGCTTTCTCTAGACTTGGTAATAGTATACGGTTTCCGGGCCCTTTTACTATTTGGATCCTCCAGGAACGACATCGTATTAGCTTCAGCTGTACTCGTCGCGTTATAACTACTCGTCAGCATAACGCCGTTTATCGCAGCAGCAGTAGTAGTAGCAGGATCAGAACTGGCCGTTGCTACCGGTTGCAGAGAATCCAAACCCGAAAGCCCCATATACATCGGATCAAACCACCTTCACTGAACCGGGTTCAGTTACTAACTTGTTCAATTCTAAGCTTTGGCTCGGCAATAACTCACAGATACCTTCAAGAGTTCAGAGAGCAAGTGAGCGAGTTGGGTTAAAAACGAAGGGTCGAGACAGGACTATATATAGAGAGCGAGAGAGAGGAAGAGGAGGTGGGATTCGGGACGAAACTTACCTGTTTGGTTTCGCGTCGTACACTTGTCGAGATTGCACCGTCTTGATTTAGACTCGGGTCATCTGTGACCCGGCACGTGGCAGATCAAAAGTCCGGACTGAGGAGTGTGTGGTCAATTGGATTGACTTTTGTACGGTATAAGCCTAATTTTCCTACTAGTAGGCAGAATTTCTAGTGGGGAGAGTCAATTAGAACGGGTTTGTTTTATGCTAAATTTGGATTAGGCTTATAGAAGATTTTTATGCAAATAAAAATTAATTAATACGAGTTAGTAAGTAATTCAATTATGTAATTATTTTAAATATATTTAATAATTGGCTGATGTATAAACTAGAAACTCATAATATAACTCTTTTAAAACTTATCGATCTAAGAGTTTATGAATCATAATAAGAAATCTTTTTCGATTCATGTAAACGACATCTCGTATCTTAAATTTCTGTTATCTTCGTTTAGCCGGACTAAGGATTACCAAATAGTTAACTATACCATTTTAAACTTTTAACTCTTAAAAATGTTAAATCTTTAATCCTAATAATTACTTTAGACATTTAAAGCATAAACTATTTCCGAAATCGTCCTAGGAATCAACTAAAAAGCCTGAGTGCGCGAGAAAGTTCCTCAATTTCAAGCCAAACACAAAAGCAAGAAAGTGGGAGACAAGTGAGAAATGAGAGTGAAAGCTATTGTTGCACACCCGAAGCTTCAGTTTTAGTTAGGTATTGATATTTTGAGACCATAGACAAAGCCTGTTTAGCTTTATTTTATCGATTACATCGAAGCAAACCGGTTAAGATCAGACAGACTTGTGTGCTACTTGAAGTCTTCTTACATGAATTTGACGACCCTACGAACAGGAACAGCTAAGATCGAAGGACAAAATTACACGGAGAGGAATGAACATGATATGATCAACATGGACAAAAGAAGGTATTTTCTTTGAACATGACAAACTGAAGTGGAGATTAAGAGAAGAATCATTCGTTCCATTCAATAAAAAATTCGCAGATTTTTCTCATACAGGTTAAAGTACCTCCAACATTTCATCAATCACGCGGCAAACAAAGGCACAAACCATTGGATGGTTACATCCTGGTAGCATTTCAAAGAAAAAGGGGTAAATAAAAAGGAAAAGGAAAGAGACAAGACTGAAGTTAAAGAGAGGACAAATTGTTTTGATGAAAAACCAACCTCAAAGGAATTAAGAAAAAGACAGGAAAATCGTTAGGTTCTCGGCAGCCTTAACTCTCAGGACCTAGTCGAGCCATCGAGTGACACCATCATCTTCTCCAACAGCTGCCAGAATCTCTACACGAACGTCCAAAACAGCCTGCAGTATGTAGATAAGAAGGTTATGTTTGGGGATAAGAAAGATCATAAAGGGCCATTTTTTATGATGGTTGATGGATTTGTTTGAACATCATATTTCTGTTCATGTCCAAGAATTAAATCCAAAAAATGCCTTTATTCCCACTTCTGCAGTGACAATATGATGATGAATGCTTATGCCTGTCAAATAGTAGTGAATGCTGAACGCAGACTCAAAAAGAAGAAACAAACTTACCAAAGGATTTCTACAATTAACCAGCCTACACTCCTCTAAAGAGCCTTCGAACATCCAACTCTCCCAAACATCAAAGCTGTGACTAGCAAATACAAACTCCATTCTTCTATTAATCTGCAATTTCAACACAAAAGTCACCTCAAAGCTAAGCAGCTGTAAGTATTGCATTTAGTCTCTATGATGCAATGGCTCTATAATCAACCACACCATAGAATCCATAGGACATAATTTGCAACCTTGTAGAAAGTTACATGGTTCAGTTGCATAGATAAATGCCCAAAACCCAAACTTATTTTTGTTGCTTTGACAATTATAATATGCAATTAGATCCTCGTAATAAAGCAGTGATATCTTTACTAGCTTGTACGAATAGAAAATGTTTAATGAAATCCTTTTCCATCACTATTTGTAAAAGCTAACAGATTAAACTACTCACATGAAAAACATATATGCAATCACAAAATTTATAAATGATACTATAGCATTTCGTAATTATTTCCCAATCAGAACACCCATCCATTCACTGTGCTTTCTTTGGAAAGTGATGGCAAATGATACTCTTACACAAATGTGTCTCACATTCATTCTAGCATGACTAATTTCTTAAACTTCACAGGGTATGTTGAATGGTATGACAGTTGGTCTTTGTTAACATAAAGTACCTGCAACAACTTTCCACCGGCAGCAAAAGACCGCAACCCTATTGTATCCTGAAGAATATTTGCCCATGAAATGATTATCAAGCCAGAAAGGCAACAAATCAAAATAACACTTTACAGGAATTATATTCTGTAAGACAAACCTTGCTTCTAAAAACAACAAGGAACTGGGCCGCAGGATCTCTTTTTGCCACATTTGACATGGGATCCAGGAACCAGCCACCACCTTTAACTCTTTGCCTGGCGACATGAAATGCGGGGCGATCTCTTGCATATAAAGCTATAACGCACCCATCTTTCAGCATGTTGCCAGACCGTTCTGTAAGCTTCTTACTTGATCTTGACAGCTGATCGGATGTTGATACTTGAATCGACTCAATTGGTGTTTTCCTACTTCTCGAATCTTCGGGTGAAGCAAACCGGGAGCTGGAACTTAATACTTGTTCAGTACCACTCATTCCAGTGTCATCTTCCCGATGTGAGGTACTTTCTTTTCCTATTTGAGTAGGAACATCTAACTTATGCTGGGATTTTTGACGGCCATGTCTCTTTTTTGCCTTCTTACCTGATCTACCGCGTCTTCCTTCGGAATTGCCAGTCGTATTTTGAGACAACCCAGAACCCTGAGCCTGGTTTGGAGATTGCATTGATTGATTGATACCCTTTTTCTGAGAACTTTCTGGGCTTCCCTGAATATCATCTGTTAACCGCTCACCAACTGAACCACGTAAATCACTCTCTTTTGCTTCTCTAGGATAATGTTCACCTTCATCACCTATTTCACTTTCTGCCTCTTCCACATCAGAGATGACATCCTTAGGAATAACCCCGTCAAAGAAAAATGATTGCAACACAGAGATGGCCTTATCCCTTATTTCCATCCATACTTCTTCACTATAATCTGCACTGCGTGGAAGTATCAGTACATTGGGCATCTCTTTTACCTAAAGCAAAAATGATAATCCTAAATTAGTAAGCAAATGGTGCTTTGTAATGCAAACAGATATACAATGTATAGTACCAAGTGCAAACATCACATTTGACAAATAGAGAATCAACTATTCCATTATCAGGCCTCAGACCATCCAATGAAACCATTCTCATATCATTTGAAGTATTATTAAAACATCTTATTGAACTTACCCATGCTTCCATCCATTGTGGCCCTTCAGCACCATCCAAAGCACAACCCGCCAGTGTCCCATCAATTAAAAGATGCTTTAAAGCGCAATCATCAAGCAGTTGACTGCTGCCTGTATTCACTAGAAATGCTCCTAAAGGAAGAAAGAGGGACAGTACAACATTAAATCAATATAAGTTAACAATTCTTTGTGATCTCGACAGCATAATACCAAAATACCTGGTTTTACATGCTGCAAACATTCTGCATTTATAATCTGAAATGTCTCGTTCGTTAAAGCACAGTGGAGTGAGATAAGATCACTTGCAGCTAGTAAATCATTCAGAGTATCCATTCTCCGAGCAGCAGGTGGAAATTTTATAGATGACATGCTAATTTCACTTTTAACCTGCTTCAGTATAGTTCAGGGAAAGAAGATGATCAAAATCAAGTCCAGATACATACAAAACTCGCTCGAGACAAATTATAAGAGCAAAGAGCAAAGTTCAAAATTCAAAATCCACAAACAGTAATTGAGTGATAAACAGAACCAGAAAGCATAGAACATATTCCACCTCTCACCATTTCCCAACAGAAACTGTTCAATCCCTTAAGAGACTGGACCTGTAAAACTCATATGCTTAGGTCTCAAGTCAGGTACATCATGCGGAACACAATTACAGAGCATAGCTTGGTCCTTTAGAATCAAACAGACAGTTCAATGTGGCATTGAAGAGGTGAAATGTAACAATTGAAAACTTACATCGAAGTAGAGAACATTGATCTTAAAAGCCAAGCTCCTAATTGCCAAATACTTAGCCGCAGCAGATCTACCAACGATCCCTAATACAAGCCCTCTACACCTCCTCATGCCTCTACACAATGGTTGCACCGATCCCAACCAACCCGAGGCGGAGAGCTCGTGGCGGGAGAGCAGATGCGTCCGACGAAGCAATCCCAAAAACAAGGCCATCACTGTGTCAGCGATCTCCTCAGCCCTAGAAGCGTCCACGTGTACCAGCCGGAGCCCTAAGTCGGACGCCAAAGCCGAGTCGACTAAGCGGTCGGCGGAGCCGAGGCAAAGTATGAGCTGGTAAGGGCGGAGGCGGCGTTGAGCGGCGCGTGGGAGGTAGGAGAGGGAGTGGAGGAGGACGGCAGCAGCTGATTCGATCTTTCCATCGGAGAGGCGGCTGAGGGGGACATGATCTACGGAGGCGACTCCGGCGAGGGACTCTTGCTCGATGGCGCAATCCTCGATGCAGTTGAGAGTAACGACTAACGGAAGAGAAGAAGAGTTGGTGTCACGGCGTGACATTGTGGCGGAGGATCGAACATTGACGCCGGCCATCACCGTGTAGTCTGGTTGTAGTGGTGGTTAGGGTTTAATGTTGTAAACACGGGCATTTTCCGAGGGGTTTTAGTTATGTCCGTTCGGTTGCCCCCGTGGTTCAGGAGAACGTTCAAACTTGAAATATCAACTTTGTCGTTGTATCAGTAGTCAGTCAGATCCCTTCTCTTACCTTGTCTATGTTTCTTGTTCATGTCATATTTCATGTTCCAGATATGTCCCCACTTTCATTGTAATATTCGAACGTGCACAGGTATCTACTCCCATAAGATATTTTCATTTTAAGAAACACGTTTTGTAATAATTAAGCATGTTCGTTGAAGGGCCTTAATCTCAATGTTGGAATTCAAAGCTTAGCTTCGTTTGGTTAAGTGACCACCATTCGATGATCTCACTTTTAATCTTTTTATTTTTATTTCAAAAATAAAAACTTATTTTTAATTTTAGATAAAAATTAAAAATATTCTATTTACAAATACTATTTTTAATAAAATTTAATATATTTTAAATTATAAGTACATAAAATAAATTTAAAATAATTCTTACTCCCTCTTCGAAAGGTCTTTCACTTATTTTTGAAAAAATTAATTCAATGCAAAGAAAAAAGAGAAAAAGAAGTAATGGTGTACTTTGAAAGCAAAACTGTTACAAAAGGTCTTCCCAAAAGACTCAACAATGTATATATATATATATATATATATATACGCAATAAGCATCCTGGCCCTCGAACAAGCTCATGCCATTGCCAGGTACTTTAAAACTTCTGCAGGATCACACAAATTATCAGAGTCTGTTCTTCTCTAAATCTCTGCACCTCCATTGGCTCATATGTTTGAAGCAAAGATGAACCACATCCAACTTTGATCCCAACCAACACTTTCACCAGTCTAACAAGCAGGCATGAGGATAAGATGGGAAGCTTGAGGCCACCTTCCTTGCCCGTAAATATCTTATGACTAACCAACTCAGACGCTGTACAACTTCTAACCGACCACTAAAACTCATGCTCAACAGATAACAACGTTACTGTATGTGATATTACTCCTTGGCTATAAAGTCGATCTTGCAATCTTCCACTCCGTAACAAATTTAGAATCTTATTCTGGATCCATAATCACAGTTTATTCACCAGAGAACACCCACATCACAAGAACCTCCTCCTGAAATTCCTAGTGGTAGCCTGATACGATCGCATCATCAGTCCAACGCCAATTCCAATTCCAAGGCACATTCCAAGACCGATGCCAACACCAACTCTAACACCAGCATTAAACCATGAGAGTTGGCCATCTTCACCATAATACAAATCATCCGGGTAGTGTCGCTCCTCAATCTTCCCATCTGTCTTGTAGTCTTCACTATCGGAGTCTGTACTCTGTACAAATGTTGAAATAGTTATAAACAAGTTGGAACAACAGGAACTGTGACTTCCAAGTGGGAGTTGCTAATGCGTGCAAAGTGACAGCACAGAAAAATATAGGAAGTTCGTAACACATTCCAGAGCCACAAAAGATCAAAGTAGAAACCATTTATCAATGCATTGAGAACTACCAGCTTCCTAAACAAGCGAAACAAAATGGACAAAACTGCATATCGCATGTATTAGACAAATGACAAAGATGATTGCTTTGTATCGGAGAAAACACATCTGCATAACTGACTAAATGAACGTAGAAGGAGCCAACTGAGTGACTACATTTCAAGCATGGAGATTCCCAAGTAGCTGAACAAGAAGTGAAATCATATTTAACTGGCTGAGGAAAGCACAGATTAAAGGCCCTCAATGACGAAAAGAAGGCTAATCTATCTTCATTCTGTCTATTACCCGCAGCACATCATAAAGTCGATGTCTCCTACATTGGTATTGTTTCAAACAGTTGATGGGCATTAATTCACAAACTTAATCACCATTGAAATCAACTCTTCATTAGCATGGCCTACTTCAAGCAAGCACATTGTTTTCGCGATACAAAAACACAAGACCACCGTCCTCAATCAAAAGATCCATTGAACGATTAATACAAAGCATTCATCTTTCCTGCATAAAGAACACAGGAAAAACAACAATAACCATTTACCTGAACTTTGCGATGTCGAACAAGCCCTTTATTCCCTACATTATTTTGCTCCTTCTCCAATTCATCATCCTCGGGAATCGCATCAAGAGTCGCATGTCTCGAACCTTTCCTCCTCGGACTAACCAAAATGGTCTTCGTCAAAATCACAGGAACACCCCCACAACAACCAGCAATATAAACCTCAATCTCCGGAGCCGACACACCCATTCTCGGTTGGAAAAACACCGATTTGCCTTCACCAACACACGCCGCCATATAACACTCGATGGACCAACCCGTTTTCGAATCGTTCTCGGGACCCAAGCTCCCATTTCCCCACGCAGACTCAATTCTCTCCAAAGACCCACAAAGCAACAGGTCGTTGTTGTTTTCCATCACTTCGAATTCCACCGCCCCGGTGACGCGGACACTGTCGGTGCTCACATACGTCACCTCCGACGACTCCTTGTTGACGCGGTCTCGCCGCAGGATCAGGGTCGGCGAATCGGCGGCGGGGATTGTGGCGCCGTTGATTTCCAGCGGAGTGTTGATCCCTCGACGGAGGTGGCGGAGCGTGAGGTGATCCGGCAAGCTTCCGATCACGCACGGCGTGATCCGGACGTAGAACAATCGAATGTCGAGCCACAACGATGTGGTCATGATGTTGTAGGAATTGGACTCATGGTCTTGATGATGATGCATTTGAATCAATACCTCTTTGGAATCAGAGACAAAAAGGAAAATACGAAATTGATCGCCGAAGGGGCTTTTAGGATCGAGCTTCTAAATTCTCCAAATTATTGCGAAATTGAGGAGCAATGGGTGAACTTGGTTGGGTTTTGGGCATTGGTTCGCAGATTAGGGTTGTTTGGGTCGTGAATTATAATTAGAGAGGTGCAAATTTGGAAAGAAATAGGAAGCCGAGACGAGGTCAAAATGAACATGGAGAAGAAATAGAGTGTATTAGACACGTGTCGTCGTTAGAGCCTTTTTGGGGGGTGAGATAAAAACATTTAATTTGTATACTTGCTTATGATTATATGAATTATTTAATAAATTAAATAATAATTTTATTCTAAATTTATTATTAAAATTGATGAATCAAAATATAATAACTCTTGCTTTTATTTTTTTCATTTGATTTACTTTAATAATTTTTGCTATTAAAAATTAATTAAT
>JAOQMP010000004.1:2950025-2960336 GCA_027563575.1 Erythroxylum pedicellare
TCTTATTATTATTTTGATTATTAAATTCCTTATTATTATTAATTTTCTTCCTCTTCTTCTTCTATTATTTATTTATTATTATTATTATATGAAATTGATTTTTTATTGTTATTGTTATTATTATTATTATTTGTTAATTTTTTTACTAATACAAATCATTCGTTTTAAAATAATCAATGAATTATATTTTTCTAATCATATTATACTGTAGGGGCATTTTCGTCATTGACACTATTTTTATGTTCTGTCCACTGCAACCAAACACATTTCTGTCATCGAGACGAAGACAGTTTTTTCTGTTCTGTCCATCACAACCAAACGCTTCACTATCTCTAATTTTTGTTCTGTTCCGTCTCTAAATTTTCGTCTCGTTCTGTCTCTGCATATTGGAGACAGTAACCAAACACAGCGTTGGGGTGGTTTTGGTTAGTTAGATAGGGTTTTAGTGAGAATTTTGGGTTGCTGGGTTTTGACTTTTGATTTTAGACTGCAAGCAAACTAATTAAAGGAATGGTGAAAAGTAGTTCAAAACTTAGTAGTTTCTGGTTCTGTTGGTGTGAAAATTGGGAATTGACTGGTATTTACATGTTTCAAGTTGATTTATGAGGCCTAAGGTTGTTTTGAGTTGGTAAGATTGGTTTCGGTTTTGATCTTATTAATTGATAATAGACTCTAACAAAAGATTATAGTGGCCGCAATTAGCACACGATTGACGAATGAGTTGCTAAATAATTTCGATTACCCAATCTGATGGGGTGTTTGATTAATGGGTACGGGAAAGAGGAACGAGAGTAAGAATGAAAAAAAAAATGCTTGGCAATGTAGTATTACTCTATACTTTTGGTTAGGAGAGGAATGAAAGTCACTCTCTAGAAAACAAAACAGAAGTGTCATTAACAAAAGTCAGTGTGTCGCTTTTGTTTTTTAGCAATTAAATAATTATAATTTTTTTAATTAAATATAATTAGTTAAAATATATTAAATTTTGATAAAAATTTGTAATAATTTTTTATTTTTAAATTTTTTTAACAAATCAACTATAATAATTATTGTTATAATTATAATAATTATATCTATTTTATTCTTTACTATATTAATTCGGGTTGTTATTATTATCATTGATGCACGTGATGCAAGCACCCCTTAAGTCTTAGAATCTGATTTTGAACTTCTGCTATGGAGCTGTAGTTGAAGGAACCATCGTTTTACTATTTTGGGCTCATTTGATTGCTTTCACTAGCATTGCAGGAGACAGCGGAGTGCGTCCTTCTGGTAGACTAAGCTTTTAATGCAACCACTTCTAACCCAGATGAGATACCAATCGGTTCGTTTCTCATTATCCACAGGCAATGTAGTACTCAGATGCTTGAGTTTGTGTAACTAGTTTGGATTTTAAATTGAATTTTAACTAAAAACTTTTAAGTTAATCCAATTCATTACTACTCTTATTTGTAACTCTAGAAATTGTAAAGTATGGTGCTTCTATACTTTACAATTTTGCATGTTTGCTTTTCCTCACATTCTGAAGCAATCTCTCATTGTCTTCGTATCTACCATTTTGAAGCTCTTATATCTTTGATCTGTAAGACTAAATAGCTATGGCTATATTCAAGCACAACAACGGAACATGATAAAAATAAAAACTCCTACTCCAGAAAATCAAATTAAATACAGTGATGAAATAAATTGAATTGACACAGAACAATTAAATTGCAAACAGAAGTAAAGAGTTAAGATTCACCTAGACCCAGCACTGAACTTGAAGTAGTGACCATTTTACGTTAAGTCAGTTTCTTCAACCTTCACCGTGGACATTGAAGTCTCCTTATTTCCTTGGTTAAATGTTTCCTGCGTTGTGTGTAAATTGACATTTCTGACAATGACAGAAAGTGAAGAATTAAGACCCCCCCCCCCCGCAATTGGAGCAATGAACTTAAAGTACTGAACTTTTAGTTTGAGTCAACTTCTCTTGTAAAAAATAACCGGAATAGGGCAGCTTTGCAATTAAAAAAGATTGAAGAAATTAACATACATATTTTACACGATAAATTTCTAAATAAATTAGGCTAAAAATTTCAATTTTCACAAGATTTTTCTTTTTGACTGGTAAATTGTAACTTCAGTTCAATTTAAAGCATGTATTATTAGGACGTGCTCTTGTTTGGTTCTAGCTCAAAAAGTCTAACCTTAAGAGTAGATAACCTTCTTGCATTAGAACTTCATTAGTACTTGATACAAGTATTGATCATATATTTGAATAAGAACGAGGAGCAATGTTTGAATAGCTAACTTTTAAGGAAACGATTTGACTTCCATTAAAAAAAAAGCCAAGATCGTCTCTTTAACAATGCAGATACATACTCGTATGTAGAACTGCATTGTTAACAATCAAAGAACATAGAACTTGGAGTCATCTGTCATTTTGTGCTTCTGGTGTGCTTGTAAATTAAGTTGTGGGTGATGTCCTTACGAGCAACAAAGAGTAGCAGGTATGATTTAGAGAACTGATTCTTGGATTAAGCTCTTGTTGTGTTGGATTAATCTCTGTTGTGTTGGGATAACTGATATAGTTCAAATAGCCATCATTGAAACATTTTAAAATTACGAGTTATGAATGTACCGTAAAATTATAGACATGTGCTGTTCAAAATAACCCACGTCGTATGTTGCTAAGAGAAAATGATTTGACCTTTTCTTCTTCTGAATTTTTTGCACTACTACTTCTGTTTACAGTGGAAAATTCAGATTTTAATAATTGTTGTGAATGAATTTGGCCTTTCGAAACAAAAAATCTTACACTATTAAGCAGTTGATGATTTTTGTTTCATATGAACATTTTGTTCTCGTGATCTCTGAAGTGATTAGCTTGCCTCGACAACCGCATTACAGTGTTCTCATGAATTATACTGGACTGGATGCATTTCCATATGATTTATGACTTGTGCCAGACATTTTTCAGCTCTGTATTGACATTTTACCTTCTATATCTCCTTCCTAAGTGTGGTTTTTGGTATTTCAGAGCTCAAACTTCGTGAACATCCTTCTAACTGGTCCATCTCTCTATTACGTGTACTATATTGCTACATTTCACAAGGTTGTTAGGCCCCAAGAAAAGATGATTAAGCCAATGGGAAGGAATTTGACTCTGACTTGACAACCAATGAAGCATTTCATAAATGCTTGCCAACAAATTATGTTAAAATTTTTCTGATGATTAATTCATTCTTAGTGTCCTTAGTCAAATATGTCATAGCTCGTTCACCATTCAGAAATACCTGCGACAAAGAATAATTACTCAAGCACCTGACTACTAATCTGCAATTTCAGAGATAAGTTCGAAGCTTGCAGAGGCATCTATTATGATGACCATAGAACTACAGAAAAGCAATGGGTTAAACATGTGATTATGAGCAGTTTCAACAGAGCTTAGGTATTGGAAACAAGTTCATTGACAGGACTGTTTAGTTACTAGACAACAACGTAATGCATCTGTATTAACATAAAGAAACCTGTCCTTGTTCCATTACAAAGTTACGTACACCATGCATCTATTCTGAAAATCTTACATTTTTGTTAGACTAACTTTTGGATACGTACATCATGCATCTATTATGAAAATCTTACATTCTTGTTAGACTAACTTTTGGAATGCAAGCTTTTTAAATATCACATACTACTTCAGCAAGTAGCAAGCAATGAGACCTAAAACCAGTCTAAATGTGAAAAACTAGTTAGGATATTTATTCTAAAAAGGAGACATAATAACAAGCTGACAAGACTTCATCTTTAGTGGTTGCAGGACACATGAGACATAGGGTGAGTGTCTTACAGGAAGAGGCTTATTGGTCATACTGTAAGTTGCAGTTATTCCCTCCACCTGTGTTAGAGAGTAAATGGCGAAAATGCTTTTATTAGATATAGAAGCAAGGATTCAGAACAAAGGACTGCAAGTATTCAAAGTATCTTGCCCAGCTATCAAGCTTTTACAAAACAATTCTCGAGACATTCCTGTACTAGTGCCTAGCTCTTTTTATATATTATTTGCCATCATTATTACATTGTATCCGGATCCTGAAGTTAAGCAATTGACTTCCCCTTAATTCTCCTTGAATACGTAAGAAGTGATCTGTCCAGTGAACCAAAATTGTTGATTGGTTTTGTTTCCTTATTAGTGGTTTCCGTAACATTGCCGCCCTCGGGAATAACGACCTTGTCCTCAAGGTGGAAGTGGGGAAATTGATCCCGTACATCTGCGGTATCAAGCCAAACAGCTTCATCGGACGGTTTGTCTACCCATTTCATAAGCACTTGAGATACTGGAGTGTTGTTGCGAAGAAGCTCTCTGTGAGACAACACCAGCTCTGGCTCAAAAGGAGAAGCTTCTGATATCTCCAAACCCTCCGGGAGATCAGTCACGACAGGATGATTGCCAATCACACGCTTGAGTTGCGAGAAATGGAAAACCGGGTGAATCTTACTGGATGGAGGTAATTCCAACTTATAAGCAACTACTCCAATGCGTTGGATAATACGAAACGGCCCAAAATACCTGGGAGAAAGTTTCAGATGAACTTATGTGGCCACAGAATGTTGGCGATTAGGGCGCAGTTTAAGGAACACAGCATCCCCCACATTAAACTGAATATTACGTCGTTTGATGTTTGCAAATTTGATTATTTGTTGTTGGGCTCGTAAGAGATTAAAACGCAATTGGAGAAGGATTTCATCACGATCTAGGAGGTGTTCTTCTAATGTTGCTACACGGGTCTCACCCAGCAAAAACCGGTGTAGTGTTGGCAGTGCTCGCCCATAAACTGCGTGAAATGGTGTAGTGTTGGTAGATGCTTGATACGAAGTGATGTACCAATATTCTGCCCAAGCTAACCAACGAGACCAGCTACGAGGTTGTTCAGAAGCAAAGCAATGTAAGTAAGATTCAAGGATATGATTTAATACCTCGATTTGACCATCTATCTCTGGATGATAGGCAGAACTCATTTGCAATTTCGTTCCTTGAGAGCGAAAAATTTCCTGCCAAAAATTGCTCATAAACATCGGATCTCGATCACTAACAATTGATCGCAGTATGTCATGGAGACGAACAATATCTTGCACACATGACTCAGCCACTAAGCGAGCTCTATAAGGATGTTTTAGCTCCACAAAATGTCCGTATTTAGAGATTCTATCGACCACCACAAAAATACAATCAAAGCCACGAGACTTCAGCAGACTAGTGATGAAATCCATGGATATGTCTTCCCAAATTTGGAATGGAATAGGCAAGGGACTGAGTAAACCTGCTAGTTTTTGTGCCTCATATTTCACCATTTGACATACCTTGCAAGCAGCAACAAAGTCTTTCACTGACTTCATCATACCCTTCCAGTATAGATTTGCAGCAAGTCGCCGATACGTTCGATAAACACCAGAATGTCCAGCAGTGGGAGTAGAATGAAATTCCGCAAGCAGTCGAGGTATCCAAGAGGACGTTGAAGAGACCACCAATTTGCCCTTAAAAAATAAATGGTCCTGCACGAGTAAAAAATTGGGATGAGATACAGCATCATGTTGCAATTCGGTTGCAATTTTGTTGAAGTGAGGGTCTGTGCTATTTTCAGTATCAACTGCAGACCAATCAAGCCAAAAGGGACTAGTTAAGGCATGGAACTCTGCTTCCTCAAATTGCGCTAAAGGGCATCAGCCACTTTGTTCGATTGTCCTAGTTTGTAGAAAATGTCAAAATCATAACCCAAAAGTTTTGCTACCCAATTCTGTTGGGACGGGGTGACTATCTTCTGATGGAGGATATGTTTAAGGCTGTGATGGTCCGTGCGGATCAAAAACTTATTTCCAATCAGGTATGATCGCCAATGTTGCACAGCCAGCACAAGAGCCATCAATTCTTTTTTGTAAGCAGATTTTGACAATGTCCGAGGAGACAGAGCTTTGCTGAAATAAGCAATAGGCCAATCATCTTGTATTAGAACCGCACCAAGACCATTACCTGAATCATCACACTCAATTAAAAATGGTTTAGTAAAATCAGGTAATTTTAACACTAGTGCTTTAGTTAAGGCAGATTTGAGAGTTTCAAAGGCTGTATTAGCATCTATGGTCCAATGAACTTCTCCGGAGCCTCTTTCTTAAGTAATGCTGCCAAAGGTTGAACGATCTTCCCATAATTGCAAATGAATCGACGATAGTAGCCAGTGAGGCCCAAGAAACTTCTAACAGCTCGAAGAGTACGAGGAAGGGGCCAACGAAGGATTGTTGAAATTTTTTTAGGATCTATAGACACTCCTTGAGATGAAATGACATGACCCAAATACTTAATTGAGCTGCACCCAAAATTGCATTTTTTTCGGTTGGCTTTAAATTGATGAGCCTCCAACACCTGAAAAATTGTTAATAAATGTTGCAAATGTTCCTCCCATGAAGAGCTATACACCAAGATGTTATCGAAAAAAACAAAAACAAACTTCCAAAGATATGGTCGAAATATGTCATTCATTGTCGAAAGGTGGCGGGAGCATTGGTGAGCCCAAACGGCATGACAAGAAATTCGTAGTGACTGATGTGAGTATGAAAAGCAGTTTTAGGAATATCTGTGCCTGCGACTCGAATCTGATGGTACCCAGAATGTAAATCAATCTTGGAGAAGTATCGAGCTCCTGTCAGTTCATCTAACATTTCGTGAATTACAAGAATTGGATATTTATCTGGGATTGTTGATCTGTTCAATTCTCTATAATCAACACAGAATCGCCAGCTACCATCTTTCTTACGAACAAGCAAAACCGGACTGGAGAAGTGACTAGAACTCTGTTGAACTATACCTGCAGCAAGCATATCAGCCACTAGTTTTTCAATCTCATTCTTTTGAAGATGACCATACCTGTAAGGACGAATGGAAATTGGTTTTGTCCTGGGTAGTAGATTAATGTTGTGATCAGATGTCCTATAACGAAGAAGCCCTTTTGGTTCAGCAAATAAATCCTCAAAGAGGGACAACAATTTTTCCATGTAAATGGGATCGTGACCAGGCAGAAGGGGGTCTTGTGATTCCAAGTCTGGTGTTGCATTTATCAACCAAAGGAGGGCATAAAATTCAACATCTGTAGTCTTGAAATGGAACTCAGACTGACAGCTTGGTGGTGCAGCGAAGGGTCACCCTGTAATTGTATTCTCGAACCTTGGTATTTAAAACACATAGTAAGCTTGGCCCAGTTGTGAGTAACGTCTCCAAGTGATGCTAACCAAGGAAGACCCAAAATTATGTCAACACCTGCGAGGTCAAAGAAGAACATATCTGCAACAAAAGGAACAGACTCTATAGAAAAATGTAACCCACTGCAAGAACTAGAGGACAAAATCCTGGTACCATTGCCCAATGACACACCAAAATTAAAACATCCATGCCCTTGATTCTCCCCCGTAGCTTCATAGTGCAAGGACTCGAAAAGCCTGTGGCTGAGTATAAGGACAGGTCCAAGGTTTGAAGACATGTCTCAACTGTTGGGTTCTCAAATTCCAACTCTTCCATTCTGGTTTCAAGATCGCCAAATTCCGCTTCATTACCGATTAACATGGTTTTGAGAGTTTTAATGGGACACTCGTGTAATGGGTGGAATGGCTCCTTGCAACGAAAACATAAGCCTTGTCGTCGCAATTCCGTGTACTCTTGAGGAGAAAGACATTGAGTAAGTTTCTTGGAACCATTTTGGGTTTTGGCATAATTTTCTTTGGGTACTGTGGGAATGGTTGGGTGGGGTAGATGAGATTTTGGATGAGGAGAGTTATGGTCAAGTAACCCTTTGAGCCCAACATTAATAGAAGGAGATTTGTAGGGTGTGTGAGATGAGAAGGGCTTTGGGCCAGAATGGGCTTTTAGGGGTAAATCTGTATAAATAGTGCCCTTAGTAAGGAACTCAACTTCAATATATTTTGCAGGTTCCATGGCGTCAACTAGAGAAGTAAGGCAAAGGGTGCGGACGTGGCACTTGATTTCTGGTTTAAGACCATTTATAAAATATCCCAAGTAGTGTGCATCACTTAGATCGTCCACCTGAGCTGCCATTTGTATGAACAAGTTGATGTAATCTTCGATTGAAGAGTTCTGCCAAACCGAAGTGAGTCTCTCAAACTCATTGCTAACGTGACGACCATCATATTGACGGATTAACTCTTTAGTGAGTAAATTCCACGTCAAATTTGGGATTCTCTTCTCAAGCCAACGGAACCAGTGTAATGATGAGCCCTCCATAGAAATCATGGCCATATTGACCCATAAATGTAATGGCACTGAGTTGATTTTGAAAGACTGTTCGGCGCGAGCAATCCAGCCTATTGGATCTGACCCATTGAACAAGGGAAGTTTCAGGTGTTTTGGGATCGTGGTCTGACGATTATATTGAAAGTCGGATGTATTTTGGTGTGGAGTTATGGCAGTAGTGGAATTTGGAAGTGGTGTTTTTGAGTGGGTCGAGAATGCTGCGGGGTTTTGTTGTTTTGGACTAGGGAAGAAAGCATGGAGGAGATCGAATCAATTTGCTCTTTCATTTGAACCACTGTTTGAAATTTCTCTTCAATAGTGGACAATACAATATGGAATTGTTCGGCAATCGTGGATGACAATTTTGTGTGTGAGTGTTGAATGCATTTTGTCATTAAAATGAATGACATTTTTCCCATAATTTCTACATTAATTATTAGATTTTATACATATTTTACCCACTAATTTGTTTAGTTCCCTTGAATATGCATTTATAGTGGTTTATGTTTAATTTGTAAATGAAAAAAAGGATAATAAATATGACTTTGGTTGAAAAAGACACATAAAATTTTGTTGGGAATGCTCATGTTAGGATTGTTGTTTACTGCCTAAAACAATGCCCAAAACGCTGGCTATGTAGGAGAAAACGCAGCACCAAGGAGCAGCCCAAAAAAAACGATGCCGCAGGGAAAAGCTAAAAAAGAAAGACAACAGAAAACGCAGGAGCCTTGGGTGAGGATTTTAAATTGTCATGTCTAGCTATAAGACAGTAGAGGAAGCTCCACGCACCATTGAGAAACACAGCACAAGAGGAGGCTCCACTAGGGAAAAGAAAAGAAACAAATAAAGTAGCTTTTACTTGAAGATACAGGGAGCAGAAAAGAGTGCGTGAACAGCAGGGAGGAAAATGACAATTACATGGAGCAACAATTAAATGGAGCAAGTAGAAAGGAGACCCACCAACATGCAGGGACGCACCATCTAGCCAAAGAGAGGAGCGTGAGCTGCTTTGAGAAGGATCCCCACCAAAACAACTCATCAAGCAAAGACCCATGTAGAAGAGAAACCCACCACAACCACCCACCATAAGGAGCTCCAGCAGAGACAGTCCACACCAAAGCAGAAGAGGATAGCTGGAAAGGAGAAGAAGAAGAGCTGGAGTGCTTTTAGTTTAATGACAGCAATCCCACCAGCTGGAGATGCACTACACAGGGAGGAAGAAAATAAAAGGATGAAAACGCACCAGCTGAAGGGGGGAACGTGAGCTGAAAAACAAGGCTACAGAAAAAAGGGAGATATACATAGACCACGCAGGAGGCAAGCAGCAGAAAACAAGGGAGAGAGAGCTATAGAGATATACAAAAACAAAAGAAAAAAAACGCTGGCCAAAGAGGAGAGCTACAAAAAAACGAAAATAACGCTGGAGGCAACATCTGCCCAGCTTGGAAGATACAAAAAAAACAGCCCAAAACATCATATCCCCCTTCAGATTTTCACGTCAAGAGCCACTCAACACTAACCTCACACACTCTGCAGATGGTGGACATTGAATGAAGAAAATAACAGCCGATGGCTTGAGAACAAAAGCAGTAGCTGGTGCGTGAAGAGTGAAGTAGCTGGTCTGTGAAGAGTGAAGCAGCTGGTGGTCACGTGGAAGCAGCTGGAGAACGTTAGAGTTGGTGGCGGCATTGAGGAGACTCTCTATTCAAAAGTTGACAAATGTGGAGAGAGTAGGACGTGAGCCTTTTGGAGACTTCTACATTGCAACTGGGGCGCACCACCAACTTGAGGATACCAACGCATAGCACAGAGGAGTTACAGAGAGCACAGTGACGCAACATTAGGGGAGACGCAAAAGGAATAAACGCAGAAAGAGAGACCCGAAAACTCATTCAGTTTCTGCTTTATTATCTGATGTTTCTTATATTGATTGTTGACTGTGATTTATGTGGTTTTCATCCTATCATGATTGAGTAGCTTCCTCAAAGCTTCAAGGTTAGGGCAAGCTTTTAGTTAATTTTCTGTGAATTGAATTT
>JAOQMP010000004.1:2994519-3008737 GCA_027563575.1 Erythroxylum pedicellare
TCTGTCCCCAAACTTGAGTACCAACTCTGTCCCATTAAATCCAAGCCATCCATTTGTGTGGGTCCCACATAAATAGATGACTTGGATTTAATGGGACAAGGTTGGTACACAGTTTTTGAGACAGATGATTTCATCCCATTTTTACTTATTAAGGTAATTTGAATTTAGAGAAGGCTTTTAGTATCCTCGATCCATTCCTTTTTCATACTTCGAGGGCTACTAAAAGCAGTGGGAATCATGATACCCACCGTTCCTATAATGTTTTAAAAATTGTATCGAAAAAGTTGAGGTAAAGATCTAAAGTTTAGAGGTTCAATAAGTAGTAAATCGTTATAAAATCGGTATATAATAAATAAGAAGTAAAACTTATAAAAATAAGTAAACATAAAATATTTTATTAAAATAAAAATATACCAATGTCTATTGTTATATAATAAATTAATAATAAATAAATATGAGTTTAATATAAATATTAAAAGTAACAACAAAAATTAAAATTATATTTCTGAAAGAGGTTGTGTCTCATTATCGTCAAAAACTCCAAATTCTCTAACGCTATTTAAAGATTCATAAATCACCCTTTCATTTAAAGTATTTGCATCAACTTCTTCTACTACATTAAAATAAATTACAAATTAGTAACCAAGTTCATGAGTAGTAGATGATTCGCTAAGAATGTTCAGATATTTTTTCTTTCCTTCCATATTTTATTCCGTGATCATTAATTTTCCTTCTCTTTAGAACCCAACTTGGACAATATGAATACTTGAGTAAAATAAAAAGCAATTTCAAGATTTTCTTGAAAACTTCAAATATTTTCATTTATTTTAAGGGTTAGAATTTAAACACAAATAAAATATTTTGAATTTTTCAAAGTGAATTTTCGATAATAGCTTTAACTAGAAGAGACATACGTTGGATTACATAATATGCTTGTAAGAAACAAACTTTCAAAGTTAAAAAGTGAACAAAAACAAGCTAGACCAAGTTCGTTGCGCATTAACTATTTAAAACCAAGGACTACGCTGAAGGTGTGGTCAAAGACAATCTTAATTTTTTCTAATGCTATTAAGTGAATGTTTTCAACCTAATTTAATAGAATTGTTGAAATTGTTGTTACAGCTATAAGATGAATTAAAACCGGCAAGAAGCCATTAGCAGTAGCAGCGTAAATACGATCAGCCCAAATTTGGCCAAAGTGTGATATCTTTTTGTTCATGCTTTGTACGTGAGTTCTTACACATTCTCAAATTTTACCGCTTTCTGATTCCTCTTGGAAAGTTTTGACGTCAGAACAAGGCTGCAGAGATGATCCACAAAATCGTTTCCTAAATTCTTTTTTAGTCCATTGTTACTACATAAGGCTGATCAGTACTTCCAATTCCAATATCTATTTGGAGTATTAGAATTTCCACTATAAATGAAGAATGCTTATAGTTTGTATTGAATTTGTTTCTTCTACGTTGCATGGTATGTTACCAATATAAACAGAAGGTCCTTCAGATTCAATCTTAATTCTTGACAAAAATGGTCTTGATTATGTTCCACATGTACTAAATTCATTCAGGTTGGTTACTCTGTATTGCAGATATAAGACACCAAGTAGAAAGCATGGTACTGCTACCTGTGTGCATTACGATTTGCTGTCATCTTGGTTGAGCTTCTTTGTTCTCAAAGATAACCTTAGAAATCAAGGCTGCAGTCAGAAGGCTACAGGGCATGTAATACATGTACCAAATACTTTTTAGGAATTCAATAATGTTGACATATACCAAGGATTTTCCAACAATAAATTGTTCTGTTTGTTTCCTGCACTTTTAATTTTTCACATTTGTTTTGAAATATGAAACACAATTAGAACATGATAAAACAGAAACTTTCACCTAGAGCATCTTTTTATACCGCACAGCTCCTCAAAGATCACCTGGTTAGCAGAAGTAGTCTATTTAAACCAAACCTCTGTGTTCTCTTCCAATTAGTTTGTCGTTAGGTAATCATATTCAATTAAATGATTAATCACTTAAAATAGGTTTTAATCAAGCTGTGAATATAGCCGAGGGTTCCAGACGCACTGAAATTGACAATCCAGGGCATCCTACGATTCGGCGAATTAATCTACGAAGGTATAAACGACATCGTTAGAGAGGCCTCAATTTACAGAGTACTTTTGCCCCTCCGCTGGGATAACCTTCGCAAACAAACAAAATCTTTAAGAAACAATTACTTGTGCGAATTTCGGATCCTCGAAACCTCAAAACCGCATCGAATAGATCAACGGTTCAAGAGATCCACTATCGACACCGATCTTCGAAGGCAAACTTGGATGAGAGTGCACTGAGTAAACAAAAAGCACTCCCTCCATAGGTCCTTCGTTTTCGAAAAAGAAAAGCGACTAGAAACAGAGAAGATGCTCAGTGAATACGAACCAGTAAAGAGAAGATTCATGTTGCGCGATTAAGCACCACGCAATCGAAGATATCTTTCTTCCGTTATCGTCATTGCATCAAAAGAACACGGCTAATAATCAAACCAAAAGAAATGTTGACATGCGAAGAACCAACGGCAAGGCAGAGCCAAGCCCTAGATGCTTCTTCGCTTTCTCCAAATGCCGATTTTACACACGTGGACGGTTGTTTATATAATGTTGCGATTTGCGGGATACTGTGGGCCGTCAGATCTGTAACAGACAACTTACTTCTGCTGGGCCACAAGGCCCAATTAGTCATGCAGCATAATAACTAAACTACAATAAATAATAGAAGTCAAATTTTATCATTTTCATAAAAACTTAAATAAAATTTAAAATGTATTAGATCGAGCCTCTTTCGTTCTTCCGTAGTTCTGAAAGTTTAGCACATTCAAAAATCTGACCCAGATCAAAATCTAACGGATCAGATTCAATTTAATCGCTATACAACTAAAGCAAAGGCTCAATTTTGAATATTCGGGCAATTTTGTTCGAATTGAACAAATTGTAGGAAATTGGGCTGACATAGGTCTAAATCAGAGGATATGTCTGACCAAATTACGACTCCGGCTCACATCCCAAAATCTATTTTAGACTCAAGCTCAGGTTTGATCTGTTGCCGCTCCTAAAAATAACATTATTTGAATTTAATTCTACTCAACGATTAAATATAAGTCTCAATAAAAACCAAAACGTCAGGAAACCCACATAACTGAGCCAAAAATAAAAACTGGCCTAACACGAAGCTTATAGTGACAAACTGATCGTAATGCATATAAGAACCTACAACTTTAAAGACCCCCACATTTCAGACCAATTCCAATCACAACACTTGAATAATAAGAGTTAAACGGGGCAAAGGACGGAACTGAAGTAAAATCACAACCATCAGACTCCTCTATACCCTCTTGGTTTTCAATGCAGCCACCGGGATCTTGCTGAGGACCTTGGCATCAAATACGGCATATTGTTTCTTTATCTCTATCATGGCCTTCTCTGCAAGTGGATCGATCTTGTGCTCATACTTCTCATACAAAAGCGGTACCGTGTGCAGTAGGACGAATGCTGTTTCCCAATCAGAGTAATCAAAATTTAGGCAACAATCGATTGGAAGTGTATCAAAACAGTTGAATTTAGTTATTTACCAATGTAAAACAAAGTCAAGAAATTGCACCAACTTCCAACAACTGACATGATCCAGAAGGCAGCTATAACCTGAGACATGAACTCGTCAAGTTAGAAAGCTGCCTTGAAGATAGGTTGATTCCAAACTGTAAAATAGATCAAGTATACCATAATACTCAAACAACCATCGGATGCATCGATAGAAGTGTAATTATGGATAGAGAATAATGAGATGGACAAGACCCAGTATATAATTTGAACTTCACATCATGAATTAGAGAATAATGAGATGGACAAAGCCCTACAATGAGAAATGGCTTCAAATCTTTGCCAGATGCAATATCGCGTAAGACTGCACAGCCACGGTTGATTTCGATCCTCAGTGCTGCAGCAACCTGCAGGAATGGTTCCTCTGGAATGTAAACTTCTGGGATACGAGGTGGAGTCCTGCAGAAGTGATCAGGTCAATTGCATATGAGCATAACATGCTCCCTAACATGTTACACAAAACAAATCCCATATGTACTAGGAAAGTGGAAGGGAATTTCATGAGAATCACTTGTTGATAAATGTATGAGCATTGGCCCACAGGAAGAGGACTGCCAACGAGAGTATCAAAATGTGTCCCACTAGTGTAAGCAGGTGGTATTCGATCAATTCAAAAAGGACCCAAATCGCCGTGACAAAACCAAGTACTCCCGCTGTGACCTTCTTGTTCCTCCATAAGAAAACATCAGCAGCTGCGAAAAATTATTATGAGACGAACAACGTAGCATCCAACAAAATATGCATTAGCAGTATAATGACATGAAAGAAGCAGAAAGATAAATCAACATATGCAATTTACAGGGCTTCATGAATTGTCACCTAAAAGTGCTATGAACTAAAGAACAGAAAGAACAAATTTTAAAAACGGATCTCAAATGGCATACGATTCCGTCAACTGCTTTTGAATTTAGTTTTTGATTTGAAAGTTCACGAAAATAAGAATCCAAATAAACACTTAAAAAAAAAACAAACAAAAAGTATTAGAAGATCTAAATCGAAAAAGAAATTAGCTTAAAAGAAGATATTGCAAAGCTTAAAGAAACTAATTTAATCACATTTCCAAAACGACTTCACAGCATTCACAAAATGAAGAATCTACTGGATCGGATGATTACTCCAAAAGGCAACCTACTACTACTTTTAAAGCATTAGAAGATTAAAACAAGCAATGCTAAAGCAAAAGGTAACATCTCAGTATGCAAGACGAAAAGTACAATCAAGAACTCTAGCATATTACATAAAAGCAATCAGGAAACTACATGGTTTTGTACCTTTTCCTCCACCAAGAACCTTGTGAACAGGTTTTTCTCTCCCAAACAACCGATAAATCTTCTCTTTCACCGAAGACGGAGATTCCGGCTTCTTCTCCTTCTTCTCTGAATCGGAATCGGAATCGGAATCGGAAGAAGAAGAACTGTGATCATGGATCTTCTCGCTTATCTTCTCCACCATCGATTCGATCGGATTCTCAGATTCTTCGGCCATTATACTCAGATCCCTAAAATGCACCTCTCCAATCTCACCGAAATGGGTCTCTCTCAAACAATTTCTGCGCAAATACCAAAAGTGACTACAGAGTACAGAGACAAAAGAGCAGAGAGAGTTCGGTGAATATAAAAGTACATTCCGAGCCTGAGGCTCGGAGGAATTTGAAATCAAGTAATTGACGGCGTTAGATTTAACAACATCGAGAAGTGACGGGGTGCTGCTTTTAAACGGAGGGAGTTGTGGGACGGTGCGATGGATGCTTCGAAAAGCACCGACGAAATGCGTGTCATGTTGACACGTGGCAGGAAAAGTTGCCTTACCCTGGAAAAATTTGGACGGTTAGTGCTTTTCGGTCGTTGATGCACTAAATTCCTTAGCGGGCTCCACTTGCGTTAAACATTCCTCTTTTCTGTTTCTTTTTAATTTTTTTGTTACAATTAAATCCTATTTTTAACATAAAAAAATTCCTCTCTTCTATTTCTAAAATAATGCATCAAATTTGAAGAAGTCGGCTTCAAATTTAGTTTTATTATTTTCGGATAAAATTAAGATTTTATTCTAAATTAAGATGTTAAGATAAGTTTTCTTGTAAAGATCCTCTAATAAAAATTTATATAGTCTCTTTTAATGATAATAACCTAAACCAAATTAAAAATATATAGTTTACTAATTAATGAATACATAAATTTGATTTTTATAAATATGCAATAACAATAACAACATCGAGTGAGAGTTTCACTAAAATGCGAAGTCTAGCGAGATATAGTAGTTTGTAGCCTTACCCTTATTTAGTAGAGAGGTTGTTTCCGATAAACCCACAAATAATATAAAAATATAAAAATAGTATAAAAATAAAAAATATACAATACATAATATCATATATATATATATATAGAATATGATAAAGATTAACAATAATATATAAAATAATCAAATAAATAAAGAAAGTAGAAAAAACTGGTACAATAATAAACCAAGTTAATCATATCAAGAGAGTAATTAAGCTAAATAAGAAATTCATTTAGGCTAAATAAAAAGGAGGTAAATACTACATATACAACTAAAAACTCGAATGAAAATGACAAAAACACCTAAGAAACCGGTGATGACCTTTCTAAAATAGATCCTTTAACTGTATTCTGATTGCAAATCATGCTCTTTATAAATTCCATCAGACTTATTCATTTACCTTAATTCTTCTTGGGCCTTCCTTTTTTTCTCCCCTTTGACAGTCTTTAAGGTTTTTTTTTTCATTTTCTTGCTGGAACATCCAGGTGTCTCTTTCTAATAGGTCTGAACTACTCAAGTTTCGTCTCTCTCAATTTTTCATTAATACCAAACACCTTTAATGTGTTTCTTACTATTATATTATTGACTCAATTTCTTGTACATCTATTGAAAGCGCCATTAGTTTATGAATTTTTATAGATATATTAAATATAAATAATTTAAATAAAAGTTATTCTCAATTTGATTGGATCTAAAATTAATTAATAAAGATTGAGTTTATTAGATTATATAATTTTTAAAAAAATTCAAAAAATTTAAAGCTAAGAAGGTTAAAACTATTTGAATAATGAATGGAAGTATTAATGTCAATACATTTTTACATCAACTTAAAAAGATACAATAGCTTACTTAGGAGGGTGGTCTGGTTGGCAATGCATTTCTGAAATGCTTTATCGGTTGTGAAGTCAGAGTCAAATTCCATCAAGTATGCGCCATGTTAAGATAGAATGGAATCTTAGGATAGGATTGATGTTGTACCAATGTCACAGTTAGAATTCCCAAAAGAAAAGGTCAGAATTTGAAAATTTTGCCTAAGAATGCTAAATAAATATGGACAAAAATAATCTACCAAATCCTTCTTACCTTATCAGAAAAAGAGTTGGCCCGCATTACCTGCCTCCTACAGGTTGTAACCTAGCAAAAGGAAAATGCTTGTTTGAAGTAGGATGGGTCTTCTCAGGCCCAATCAAAAGGAAGTCTCATGTAGTAGTATGCACGTATATAATCACTCATAAGAGAATAAAAATAAAATTTAAATCTAATTCAGAACAATTTGATTTAATTCAAATTAAATTAAATCTTTTCAATTTAAATTCAATTAAAAATTTACTAATTGAATTTGAGTCCAATTATTTTAAATAAAATAATATTTTATTTAATAATTAAGGAATCGATTGAAATTGAACACGAGTTGAGTTCTTCGACTAAAGCATTCTTATTTAACACATTACTTACCTTTCTCTGCCATAACAACCGAGAAGAGGTGCTAACAATATTTTATATTATAGTTTTGCATCTGAAATATTATATATGTTGCTTGTTAGGATTGATAATTATTGAAGAATAATTCAAGTATAAGATTAGTATGAGTAATCCAAATGTGTTTAAGTTGTTTAGATTATTGGCTTTATTTTAGGTACTCAAATTTTTAAACTTAGATTTATTTGGTTAATCTTTATCAATATCTTAGCTAATTTTGTTTCAACTCAATATAATTGCACCCCATCAATACAATTACCTCTTGCATTATCTCTTCTCTTTGTTATTTAGCCAACAAGTTTGGCATCAGAGCTAGAGCCAGAAGCCTCACTCTTCTTTCTTCTTTTCGTTGTGCAGGTGCCATATACATTGGTTTGCTAACAATTATTTACCTGTTCGTCTTTGCTTGAGCCCGTGTTGCTTCTTCAACAAGAAAGAATGCAACAAATCTAGAAGTTGGCCCAGACGTCATCGTTGCTGCCGTTGCCGACAAAGTAGTGCATGTAGAAGCAATCCGCCCAGACGTGTGTAACGTGTGTTCAAAGTGCAAAGACAACGTGATCTTGTATGAGAGCCCAAGTGACCAACGTAAGGCGTGCGTTTTCATATCAATCATCGTAATGTGGCATTATCAAACTGGAGAGGCAAGAGACCAACCAAAAAGACAGCTCCTAGGAAGACGAAAGGTGCCATCGTTAGAACAACGCAAACTAGAAAATAATTCTATCAAGGTCTTCTAACACGCTCCAACTGTCAACGTCAGTCTTTGTGCACAGCAAGCCTGCCATAGTTGACGTATCCTTTTGAAAGGCATCTTCCTACCGTGAGACTTGGGGCCATACGTCGATGTCTTTTTGAAGACAAAACAGTAGAAGCAGTCACATACTCGTCTTAAACTCTTTAAAAGCAAGTACTATTTCTTTTTCGTAATTTTATTTCTGACCATCTTCATCTTATCTACTAAAATGATCAGTTGTAGGATTCTCTTCTTCTAAACTACTCATTCCCATTTTTAATGGATAAAAATACGAATGGTGGAGCATCAAAGTGAAAGTTTTGCTCAAATATTAGGAGCTATGGGATTTGGTAGAATTTGGGTTTGTTAACGTTTTGGGACCCAATGAAGGAGAGGAGCAAAGATTGAAGGAAATGAGGAAGCGGGATGTCAAGGCATTATTTATCCTTCAACAAGTCGTCAATGAGAGTATTTTCTCTAGAATTGCAACAGCAACAACCATATGACACCAGGCATGGTCAATTTTGTAGTGGAGTTCCAAAATGCTTCAAAGGTCCTACAGTGAGGAAACACTATAAAAGATGATAGTTGTAAAGGTATTGAAAAGCCTAACTCCAAAATTTGACCATGTGGTAGTTGCTACTAAGGAAGCAAAGGATTTATCAATTCTTTCTGTTGATGAACTGATGGGATCTCTTCAAACACAGGAGTCAAGAATCAACAAATCGATTGAGAAGAAAGACGAGAATGCATTTCAAGTGAAGGAGACAACGATTAAGCATAAAGAAAATAACCATTCTTTTAGAGGAAGAAGAGGTTCTCGCGGTAGAGGAGGTAGAGGTAGTAGTAGAGGTAGAGGAAGATATAGAGGACAAAAGCAGTCCAATGAGCAGAGTAACTCAAAAAGTGGCATTCAATGTCACCATTGTAAGAAATACAGGCATATAAAAACTGATTGTTTGTACAAAGATCAGAAGATGAATTTTGCAACGGAAAATGAAAAAGATAACAAGCCTTTTATGGCTTTTATGGATACTATTCATAAACCAAGTGACGTGTGGTTTATAGATAGCAATTGATCAAACTATATGACTGGTAACAAATCCTTATTTCAGGAGCTTGATGAGACACAAAGCATAAATGTGAAACTTGGCAACAAAAAGGAGATGCAACTTAAAGGAAAAGGCACGGTAGGAATTGATACAAGCCATGGTAAGCAAAAAATGTTGAATGATTTGTACTTAATCTAGGTTACAATTTATTAAGTGTTAGACAACTTATAGCTGGTAGATATCCTATATTATTCAACGATAATGCATGTGTGATCAGTGGATATTCTATATTATTCAACGATAATGCATGTGTCATAAAAAATAAGAAATCAGGGAAAAAGGTATATGTTGGCATGGCCTCAAATATGATGATCCCATTGGATATGACCAATGTGGAGAATTTTGCACCTGTTGCGAATGCAAAAGATGACTAGAAGCTATGACATTTAAGGTATAGACATCTCCATATATTAAGGGCTTGAAACTTTTAAGTGATAAAGGTATGGTTTAAGGGCTACCCAAAATTAGCTCAATTGATTTTTGTAAAGGGTGTATTTATGGGAAACAAACTAGGAGGCCATTTCCTGTTGGAAAGGCTTGGAGAGCTTGCAAATGTTTAGAATTAATTCATACGAATTTGTGTGGACTAATGCAAACTAAATCCATGGGTGGAAGTAGCTATTTTTTGTTGTTTACGAATAACTATAGTTGCATGAGTTGGGTTTATTTTCTGAAAAGGAAATTAGAAACTTTTATGAAATTCCAAAAATTCAAGGCTATGGTGGAAAAGCAAAGTGGTCTTTATATCAAAGTTCTTCACACAAATAGAGGTGGAGAGTTCGTGTCTAATGAATTCAATCTATTATGTGAAGAAAATGGCGTCTACAGGGAGTTAACAACTCCTCCACTCAAACAAAAAATGATGTTATTGAGTGAAAGAATAGAATTGTTGTGGAGATGGCGAGAAGCTAGCATATTACAAACAAAAGGACTCTTAAACCAATTTTGGGCGGAAGTTGTGAAAACATCCGTCTATTTGTTGAATCTCTCATTAACAAGGGTTGTCATGAACCAAACTCCATATAAAGCATGGTGTGGTAGAAGACCATCTGTAAGTCATTTAAGAGTTTTTGGATGTACTGCTTATGCTTTGGTCAATTCTTAAGCTCTTCAAAAACTTGATGAAAAATTTAAAAGGTATAATTTTATTGGTTATTGTACTTAATCCAAAGAATATAGATTGTATACCCTCTTAGTGGAAAGATTATAATTAGAAGGGATGTTGTATTCAATGAAAATACAAGTTAGGATCGGGGTGAAAAACAAGTGCAACAAAAGATTCCTATGCCACTTGAAATCTCTTAAGAGGAAAGGCAAGAGCCAAACTCCATAAGTCCACTCTTTAGCTATTCTGTAGAGACAACAAGCTCCTCAACTTCAACAACATCAAGTAGAAACTCTTTAGATGTGGAGGAAGAGTATTCAGATGAGCCAATTTCACTTAGAAGATCAACAAGGGCCAGAAAGTCAAATTCCAAGTATACTAATGATATTTATTCATCTTTTCAATTTGTTCTTACAGTCTCTGATCCTGTATGCTATGAAGAAGTAACTGAAAAAGGAGTATGGCATAAAGCAATGTTTAAGGAGATAACAACTGTCGAAAAGAATAAAATGTAGGAGATGGTTGACTTACCAAAAGGCAAAAATGCAATTAGCTTAAAGTGAGTTTTAAAGACAAAGTTTGCTGCAGATAGAAGCATACAAAAATGCAGAGCTTCCCTTGTGAAAAAAGATATGCACAATAATACGGCATTGATTTTGAAGAAACTTTCTCTTCGGTAGCTCGATTTGAAACCATAAGACTTATTATAGCATTGGCTGCATAGATGCAATCACCTATCTACCAATTTGATATCAAGTCTGCATTTTTCAATGGAGATTTACAAGAAGAGGTCTTTGTGGTACAGCCAGAAGGATTCATAAAGAAGGGAAACGAAGAAAAGGTGTACAAGCTGAAGAAGGCATTGTATGAATTGAAGCAAGCTCTACAAGCTTAGTATGGAAAGATCGATGGATACTTTGATAGGTGCTTAATTGATTATGAAATTATTCCAAAACACTTAGCGATTATTGACATGACATTGCTTAAGATACTAAATTTAACTTATATGTAATTTTAGGTAAAATTTGGAAGTAAAGAAGTTAAAGTGAGTCGAAGCTTATACTTTGTCCATTTTTGAAGATTAATTTTCACTTGTTTTCATGGAGCAAGAAGAAGAAAATTGGAGTAAGAGAAGACAAGATAAAGAATAAAAGAATGGGATAAAGCATAAAACCCATGGAAAAGGGCTACTGGAAATCAACACCCATAGTGCATGTTTTTGCATGGTTGAATGTGAATTTAATAGAGTGATGGCTAGATGATGAAAGGTGGGAAAGCAAGGAGTGAAACGATAACACAATAAGGAGCTAAACGGCGACGTCCAAAGAGCAAAAAATGCAAAACGACACAAGCATGGGCAAAATCAATAGCAGTTGAAGGAGAACATAACATATCATGGGAAGGAAGAAAATGACAACAAATGGGGAGGAGGAGCAGCAGATAAACAAAACAAAGTGTGATCGTAACTGGAAAAAGTTTGCGTTAAAAGCAACGCATACGTCTGCGTTTTGTATTGAACGCAAGCGTATGCATTCAACGCAACACATATGCATTTAATCCAACAGATTCGCCTACATTTTGTGTGTGTTTCCTGCGTGGGTTTAAAGAAAACGTGAACAGTGACGGTGGATAACATGTTTATTTGTCACATCATAGAATAATGGAGTGAAGACAGTAGCGTGAGATAGAATAAAAAATTGAATAGAGAACAGAAGAGAGCTGCGAGAGAGAGCTTAAAGGCGACAGAAGAGAGCTACTATTGGTTTCAGTCGGGGATAATTTTCATAGGCCTGAAGCATTTTCTTGAGAGACTTATGAAGGGCTAGATGTCCCGATGCCGATTCGGAGGTGACATTGACATCGACAACCTGGGATAATTGTATTTCTTTGTTTTCTTTGTTTCTTTCTCCCATTAGGAATTGATTATGTTATCTTGCGTTTATTAAATTAGGTAGTGTGAAAAGATGATTTTAATGCATTCATTGAATCATTTAATCGCAAACCCATTTCTAGAAATTTGATATAATCCGTACTGAATTGAACCAAAGAACCAGATCCTTACCGAATTTTCCACTTTTATCATTTTCACATGTTTTCTTTAATTTGTTTTTATTAGCCTAATTTTATTTTATTTTCTTATTTCAAAATCCAAAACGCCCTTTTCCTAACCACCGATTAATTTTATTTCAATAACTTTACACATACTTTCTATGGAATCAACCTAGACTTACCACTGCTATAGTAATAGTCTAGTTATTTTATTTTGACTAGCGTTACAACGCATTGTCAATTTTGACGTTGTTACCGCGGAGTGCGATGTTTTAGTTTTAGTTTGTGATTTAACTAGTTTTTCGTATATATTTGTTTGTAATTGATTTCTTTTTAGTTATTTCATAATCTTTTCATTTTTTGTGTTTAATTTTTTTTTTGATATGGACGAAAGTAATTTCTTTTATAACTCATATTCTTAATCCTATAATAATGTTTGGACTGATCAACCTAACTTTTGTTATGGATGGGATAATCACTAAAATTACTTTCATAATAGTCTGCAGGATGCACAACAATTCTTGTATAGACCAGAAGCTTCCTATCATGACCCCGGTCTATCTTTGGAAGAGTTGATTTTACAATTACAGGAGAATACTCTACAATTCTAGAAGGGTGGAGGGAAATTTCCAAAAAACACATGGTCTAATTCCCAAGATTCAGAGAGCCAACACGATTCAAGTGCATCTTTAGAAGAACTTGTTAAGAATCTAGCTGCTAACACTTTGCAACTTCAACAAGATACGTTGCAACAGTTGCAAGAATTCCAACAAGAGAGAAAAGCAAGGCAAAAGAGGATGGAACACCTAATGGGTGAGATGGCAATAATGCTTAATTGCCTAGAATCGCAAAGCGAAGAGGAGAATTCATATCAACCCAAGGTGTACCTAATTGAAGTCTATGTGGAAACTTTACAAAGTGATAAGGAGCTTGAGAATTTTGAGGTCAACCCTCAACGAATTGTTTGTGTCGAAGAAGTGGAGGAGCTCAAAGTCGAAAAGGACTCATCTTTTACCTCGGAGGTAAGTACTGGGTCCATGATTATTTTTGAAACTAACTCTTTACCTTTACATAACAGATTGGAGCAATTGAATGATGAAGAAAAAGTTGCAGAGGCGTTCAAAATATTTCTGAAGTGTATGGACTCAGTTGAGATTGAGAATCTAGGATAGTGAAGACGTTAAATGAGGATGATGAGCAACTAAGTCTCTATCCGAAACTACCTCGTGTGGAAGTGGTGCTAATTGTAATACTCGAAGATCACGATTTTGTCACATGAGGAGAAAGAGTCGACCCAGCGACCCTAAACAAAGATGCTTCTTGGGAGGCAACCCAAGGGAAGTAAATTTCTTTTCCTTTACATTTCCGCATTACTTTTTATATACATGTGTGTTTTTGAATGTGTTTGTTTTACTTGTTTTTAAGTTTTCAATCAAAATGGGAGAAAGAATAAAACAAATGAAACAAACATTTTCTCGTTTTCTATTTCTTTTAGGAATATATAATCATGATTAGAGTGTGGATTGACTAGAGAATTTCATAGCAACTTTAGCATGTACTTTTGGTCTTGTGATTGGTCGATATGCATTATCTTTAGAAGAGTAGTAACTAATGGTAGACAAAGCCGATGAGATTTTGAGCCTTAATTGACTAACACATCCATATCAGTCTGATTGCCTTTTGATAATGTATGACCTTCATGATATGTACATCCCAATTTTGCGTTGAATTTCCATTCGAGATCACATCCTCTTTCTCGTCACTTGAAGATGGAAAGGAATGTGGGTGAGCATGAAAGCTTGTGGGTAACAAGTTTATAA
>JAOQMP010000004.1:3016710-3039014 GCA_027563575.1 Erythroxylum pedicellare
TGGCCGAGTGGTCTAAGGCGCCAGACTCAAGTTCTGGTCCTCTAACGAGGGCGTGGGTTCAAATCCCACTTCTGACATTGTTCTCTTTTGCTTTAAAATCTGTTATTCTAACTCTAAATCAGATTTGAAATTATGATTAAATTAAAATTGATTTACTTATTTCGAAACACAGAAAATTTGCAAGCTACGCCCACGTTTCTGCAGTTCCATGTTTGGTTGTTAAAAGACATCTTTCAAGTGGGCCAATCTAGTTCGGACATTGTCGTTTGGAATCTGAGAAATAAGCATCCGTTGTCCATTCCCTGGCTGCTTAGTTTGTAACAAGACAACGATGACACAAGCTAAAGGGATTGAGGTAACCCATTTGTGGCACTGGTCCCCTAGTTCGGTGGCGCAAGAGATTCTCTTGGTTATTCTCATCCATTAAATTTCATCCATATATTTATATGACATTTATATAAATGTATGAATGAGATTTAATAAAAAAATGATAAAAACACTATAATTAGAATAGAAGATTTGGTAGAGTCCAATTAGTTATTTCGGTCTTGTCAACCATTCAGGTTTACTAGCCTCTCCCGATTACTCTTTTCCGTTAAATCTTATCCATATATTTATATAAGATCTATATAAATGTATGGATAAGATTTAATAAAACATGATAGAAACACTATAATCAGAATAGGAGATCTGGTAGAGTTCAATTAATTATTTCAGTCTTGTCAACCTTTCAGGTTTATTGGGCTAGTATCTTCATTTTTCATTCTTCTATTCTTAAGGAAATAGACAAAAAACTTAGGAATTTTTTATGGTCAGAGTCGGTTGAGAAAAAAGCTGCAGCTAGGATTAATTGGAATGACATTTGTAGACTTAAAAAAGAAGGTGGTCTAGGTTTTAAACATTTGCCTAGTTGGAATAAAGTGTTGATAGGGAAAAAAATTTGGGGTCTTTTTACTGAAAGGGAAGTCTTGTAGGTTAATTGGGTTCACACAATTATTCTGCGAAGCGTAATAGAAATTCGTGGAGTTGGTGGAAGATCTTGTCTGTTAAAGACCAACTTGGGAACCAATTTCAATTTATAATTGGGAATGGTATCTTTACTTTTTTATGGCAGGATCCTTGGCATCCAAATAGTATCTTATTAGCTCACTCGACTCCACGATTGATCAATGGGTTAGATCTTCCCATGAATGCTATAGTATCAGATGTTATTTGGCACAATGAATGGAGGTGGCAAGATACAAATGTGGAGCCTATTTGCAACCTAGAACCTCTTCTTTATAACCCAGATTCATCCAATGAGAATAAATTAGAATGGCTAGCCAGCCCTTCCAAGCAGTATACTAATGAGTCAGCATACAATCTCATGAGACCGATCAATCCGATGGTGCCTTGGTATCCATTAGTATGGCATAAGGAGAATAATCCTCGATGTTCCTTCATCTTATGGTTGGCCTTTCAGAACAAATTGTAGATTAGGGATAAATTACTATTTCTCCATACCCCTAACCAATGTTCTTTGTGTGTTTTGGATTCCGAGACTATTGACCATACATTCTTTCATTGTTCTTTCTCAAGAACGGTTTGGTTCAATACTCTTAACCATTTTCACCTTACTCAACTCACCGATCTTCATTCCATCCTACTTTGGGTTAACATGTCTCCACCCTCCAACCATAGTAACTTTCGTACCTTCTGCATTGTCCTGTCTGTTGTTATGTATAATCTGTGGTCTGAACGAAACCTTCGAACCTTCAGCAATGAAGCCTCAGATATAGGGAGTTTTACCTCGCGAGTGATCTTACAAGTTATGGAGCATTTCCTCTTAAACATCGAGAGAAGGTAACTATGTGCGTGTTCAGTTTTATTTTATTCTTATTGAAAAAGTATAGGTTTTAGTGACATATCAGGGGTACCAAGGAGGATGTTATATACTTCCTTCACACTGATAATAGGCAGGTTATTAGGAGGAGATCCATTTCCTACAGCGGTACTATTAAAAAAGGTATATGATCAAAAGGCAACCTTGACCGTAGATAAGGAAATAGGACTCTCTCCCTTTTTCTTGTTGAGTTATGTTGTTTGTGGTTTTGGTATTATGGTTGGAATATAATTGCTGGACATTTTTTGTTGTTATCATGCTTGCTGGTTAAATTCTGTAACAGGGTAATGGATTTAGATTTCTTAGACTTCTTGGTAGGCAGTTTGTGAAGGAGTGGTGTTGGTAGTTTTCTTCCACGCCTTGCTCACGGTTCCTATGTATATGTATTACATGAGCTTTGTTGGTAGGTTAGAGATTTTTCCGAAAATCACTAGTTGTGTATATAACATTTTCTTACTTGTATAAAAGTTTATATTGAATTATCAAAATAAATAGATCATATTAGATTAAATTCAAATTTAGTTCGGTATTCAATTAGATTAAGATTAAAAATTAGAGTCAGTTTTAAATTTTGATTGAATTTTAAGAGTTTAAAATCTACTTAATTTAAGATTAAAATAAAATTATTTTATTTCAACTCTTTCATTTAAATTTGACTTTAAACTTGTTTATTTTAAATTTGATTCGTTAATTTTAATTGGACTAATCATCTCTAATATTTAGATTGCTTAAGTCAAGGATGTAAGCATATTTAATAATAATATACGTTAGAATAACGTATAAAATAAATGAGGAAGAAAAATAAAATATTTCCATCCATTATTGGTTGTACTCGAAGATTCCACGTTTTGGAATTCTTCTAAATTCTTAATTCTCAATACAATGATGTATGTTTACATAAGAGAAAAGAAGCTTATGAACTCCAAAATTAATTAATAAAACTTATTAAATTGAATCGAATTGAAAATTTGCAAACAGAATCAAAAAATTAACCAATTCAAAGTTCTTATTATTAAACTTGGTTTAGTTTTTAAAATATTTTTTATTTTAAAGAAGTTTAAAAGTACACAAAATTGATACTTATCTTTATGCTATTTAACATTAAATGACACTTGACTTATTGTACTGTGTTAGTAGAGGCTACCCTACATGCGTTGAATCCATATGTATATCAACATCGCTTTACTTTATATGGGAATTGTGACATTCTTGTCACTTTCTATCCTTTTTCCAGATTCTACAAACTCATCCTCAGTTTGTCTTCTGTATGTACACAACTCTTATTCTTCTTCTTTTTTTCCACTGCCTTTGAATTAAGACATTAGATGATAAAAACAGATTTGAACTCTTACCATTTAAGGGCTAAGGTAACTTCATAAAACATGAATATTAAATTTCAAGGAATAATATCAACATCAACAATAGTGTTACGAGATTTGAGAAAATTTAAAATTACACAATCTTGTCTGATAAAAAAGTTATTTCAATATATCCACATGAAAGTAATAATAAAAGATAAAAATAAAAATAGACATAAAAGAAGAAAAAGATAATAATGTCGAAAAAGATGATGATAAATACGTATAAAAATATAAAATTAAATAATACAATAAATATAGAATTAGGTTAAGAATAACAATAAAAGATAAATTAAGTAAATATATATACAAACAATTCACATTATTCTTGAAAACACATTATTCTTGCCCAATTCTCACCCCATTCATGAGTTGCATTTGATCCTGTAATTGTGATCTTTGTGTGTATTGGACGTAATAGTTAGTGGTGGAACAGGAAGCAAAATAGCTGCCTTAGATATTAAGACTTTCTTTAATTTCATTAACAGAGATTATTTATAATATTAATGGGATCAGTTTAGTTGTAAAAATTAAAAATTTTATTAATAAGATAATTGGAATAGAAATAAAGATTAAATTAAAAGATTAAAAATATGCTTATCCCTTAACCCTAATAATTTATAGTTTTGGTTGGAAACTTCTGAAATTGACATACTTTCGTCTAAACAGTATCTTCTAAATAGCCTAAAGAAATAAAGCTCAAACAACTTTTGTTAGTAAAAAAGTTATAATAGCATGGGTATGGCTCGAAATTAATTGGTAAAAATTAATTTTAAATAAAATTAAGATCAAATTTGAATTTTAAAAACAAATTTACTACTCAATTAACTAAATTGATATTATTTTATTTAATAAATAAATTAAAATAATTGAAATTCGGGCCGAGTTTAGAGACAATTTCTATCGAGGCCTAAGCTTGAGATAGCCGAGCCTTATTTAACTCAATCTGGCTCAACTTTTTTTTTTTACTTTTTAAATTTTAAAAATAAAAATGACACCAATTTTTCAAAAAATAACAATATTTTTATTATAAATGTCGAGTCTTGAATCAAGTCGGGCTTGAGCTGCCTGATCTCATGTTGGCCTAATACTTGAGCTTTTTGAAAATTTTGAACCGAAGGTTTAGTCAACTTAGGTCGGATTGGCCGAAATGCGATCTTTAGATCCCAATCCGCGTTATTGCCATTTTCGTTTCTTAGACAGGTGGGGATGGTTTGTAAGCAAAGACAACAAGTTCGTATCTTCTAATTTTGTGGTGCTAATAGGACTTCCAAACAGGATAACACTATTGTACTAATCATGACTTTTTCTCCCAGCACATTTTGTCCCTATCACCCTCCTGTTTCGCGCTTGTTCTAGCTCTCATGTGACCTAAACACATCCAAATCCCTCTCAATCATGTACATATGTCTCTTTAGCTTGCAATATTGGCAACTCTTTTAGCTTCATTCTTCAACAAGCTAAGCACTCCCAACGAAATGTACCTATGTCTCTTTAACATTTAATGTTGAAAATTTCTTTATCATACCAAGGTGTAGATGACAAATACGAAAATACTTGAAATTCCCATTTCTGCATATTTATTTGGTATGGTTTAAATTCTTTATGAAGCTTCTCCAAGATCAATGGAGACATTCAAGAACATAATTGATACAAAACGCTAACTAGAGGACAGAAAGGTGGCAAAGAACAACTTGCACTCGATCCCCTGATCTCCGTTCATATCAGCAAACCACCTTCCAGAGGCAATCATTTACTATCTGGTGATATGGAAAGAAGAGATTCATCAGAATTCTTGATGTGTTATTCCAAAATAATAAGGTTGGGATCGAGAAACTAAAAGGGTAATTAATAGTAAAAAATCGTCGAACCTATTGATTTCTTGCAATGAAGAACTGCTTCGTATATTGAGCTTTCGAACTCCATGTCAGACCGACTATCTGGAGAATGATAAGGTGGTGAATTGTTCCAGCTCTTAACTTCCCATGATCTCCTATCGATATCATCAACTTTTACACATTTTCTCGATCCTCTATATCCAAGACACAAAGGTCTCAGATTCCTGAAACACTTTTGCAGGATCCGTTCTAATCGCCTTTTCCATCTTCCATGAACTTTACCTCGAATATCAACAACTGGCACGACAGGTTTGTGAGAAAACGATGAGGGTGGCTTCCTGACAGGAACTAAATTTATGGGGCTGGAGGGTTCTGTATTTGATTGGTGTGCAAGAGTTGGTATGATAAGGCCCCCGGAGAAAATCTGGTCCGCATGAACAAGAAGAGTAGAGGATTTAGTGAAGGGGACATCAAATTTGAAGTTCTGGGTATCTCCTAAAGATCTTTCGAATCTCAGCAATTTCTGAGCTGATTCACTGGAGCTGTCAAGAGATGCTCCTGATGACTCCTCCACGGTCTGTAATGAAGTGTTTGTTCCTGTTAACCAACTGTTTGAGAAACTTTCAATAGCCAGAGGGTGTGATGAGGACTCCATTGAAGGTAAGTAATTGTAACTTGTAGGATGATTGGTGTGAAGGATTATTATATATATATAGATATATACTGCATGGATGGTCAGGATTATTGATTTTTGGAGTCCTGAAAGAGTGAAGAATGACCACAAGTTCAATAACGTGTGGACTTGTAAATCCTATTCATAAAAGCCGAGGAAGAGACATTTGGAACAAGAAATATAATGGACCAGATTGGCATTACTTGTCATTTTGCTCTACTCGATTTTATATATATTTCATATATATTTTATTTAATTAATTTGACTTGTAAAGTAAGACTGACGATGAATGATGTATGTTTTTATAAGAAGAGTCAAGCCTGCGTTGATTTACTAGGTCTTGGCTTTTCGCTGGAGACAAAAGCTATTTTAGAAAAGAAAAAATCTTTTAACTAATTGTAGCTAAAATGACTTTTAAAAAACTTGATTGATTTTCTAAATCCAAATATAATAATTAAATTTTAATTTGTTAATTTTAAATTAGATATTAGACAATCTTTTCACTGCAACAAAAATGTCATTTGGCTACGAAAAAAATCATCTCTAATGACCAAAAACGTCGTCAAATTCTTGCAGTTAAAAATTATAGACAACTTTTTTTGCTAATTGTTACTAACAATTTTTGTCAGTGCTATATTTTTTTAACAAAAAACTATTAGTGATGTTTTGAGAAATCATCGCCAATAGTTTGTAGCTACGCATTGTTTTCGTAACTAAAAATTATTAGCTACATTTTCATATACGTAGCTAAAAGTTTTTAGCTATGTTTTTTCTTCCTATATTTTTGAGTACGTATTATTTTCGTAGCTAAAAATTAATAGCTGCATTTTTTAAAATGTAGTCAAATGTTTTTAGTTAAGTAATCTTTTAGCCAAATGTTTTAGAAACGTACATAAAAACTTTTGGCAACGATCTCAAAACTGTACATAAAAACTTTTGGCAACGATCTCAAAACCGTTGGTAAAAGTCTTTAGACTAAATTTTTAAAAACGTAGCTAAATAGGTAAAAGTAAAAACATAGTCAAATGTTTTTATAACCGTATTTATCGTACAACATTTTCATCAAAAACATTAGCAAAAGTTTTAATAAAAAGTGACTAATAAAGTTTACGAAAAGTTTAATATTTGAAAGATGAAATAGAAACTAATTTAAGTTTAAAGAATAAAAATATGTTTCTCCTCAAAATTTTTGAATGAAAGAACGTACTTAATTATAATTTTAAAAATTAAAATATATATTTAATTACGTATGATCTAGGCTCGATAAGACCATGGGTTGCCCAAGTTTGATCAAGCTCAGAACTCAAATCTAGAGTCGAACATAGATTTTTAAATCCAAACCTGAGCCCGACGCTGCCTGTTAGCGTACCTATAAAATAAGAGGCTTAACACTCTCGAATTTTCTTAAGAGATTCTACAAGAATTTAATATGTTCTTCCAAAGAACATCATGGTCACTAGAGAACTGTTTATGACATAAATCTAAAGCCACGTAATTCAGAAAGAGATTCTTATATGAAGTTCTGAGTTTCAAAGACAGATAGATGCGTCCAAAGACAATGGAACTCTTGTAGGAGTTGAGGTAGATGCTCATATTGTTGACTTGTCCTTTCTGCAGAAATTTGTTTATACGCTAATCAACCCCTGTCAATATTTCTTAATCCTTTACATAAAAAAAAAAAATCATCGAGTGTAAATAATAATTCATAAAATATATATTTTAAATAATTTATTTAATAAATAATCGATTTAAAATTAAGTGATAAACTTAATGTAATTAACTAATTATCATTCGGGTATTTCTATTCTTTAAATTTAAATTTACAGATCGTCAAAAAGGATTCAACTTAATTTAACTCAATTCTAAATTAATCACGTTTTAAAATAATTTTGAATTTAAGAGGTTCGATCTAGATCCACTAAATTTAATTTAAATAATTTGTAAATTACTATTTTAAATAAATCATTTAAAAACTCATCAATTTAGAGTTAAGCGATAACTTAATTGTCATTCTTGACCCACTATTCTTTAAATTTAGGAATAGTAAAATGGATTCGGCCTAACTTCAACTCAACAAAATAATCTTAAATTAGTAAAGCTCTGAACCAATTTTAAATTTAAGAGGTCCGGTTCAATTTAATCCAACTAAACCCAAATGATTCAAATCAATATAATGAAAAACAACTTTATTTTAATTTCAACCTAATCAGATTTTAGACTATTTCAGGAACAATAATTAAAACGAAATTATTGATTAATGTCATGATTAATCTATACATTTATATTAACCATATAATTGCAACATGCTAGATTCAAGAGTTGGACGGACAAATACCTGAAAATTGAGGAACAATTGAGTCCAATATTTTTTTTGTGAAGCAAATAATAGAGATGCAAAAGATTGACTACTGTTATTCCAAACCCTGAAAAACTACATAGAGTTCTCAATGGGGCGATTGTATTTAAGATTGGCTAGCAGTAGGGCCTTCTGTGAACTTCAAATATGGGCTAAGCCTACCCATCATAGCAAGCCTATGAGCACAAGTCTAATGACACGTACGAGAGAAGTATTAAGCCCAATTATAAAAATAATCACCGTATTATCATGACATCTAATTAATCGGGGTTTTTACAAAATTATGTTTATTGTTTATTATGCTAGTCCACAAAATTAATAATAAAATTCTATCATTCTCCCATTTAGACAACATAACCAACGTCAATAAACAACAGAAACAAATCCCAGATTAATATAACAATATGTGGCTACAATAGGATGTCAAAATAGAGCCAACAATCTCTCAATCATAAGTCTAAAATGAGGTTACAAGTACCTCAACAGTATAGAAATCAGACCCGATAAGAGTACTGATAACATATATGCAAGATACACATACCTTAATGACTTAAACAGAACGTGTCATAAGGAAATGCATACAAAATGGTGATTCGTTTGTGCAAGTCCAAACAAAATGGCCAAAGCATCCACCCAAGATGCCAATTGAGATTTAACAAAATATCTCAGAACAACAAAATGAGACTGTGAACAAAATGTCTCCAACAAAAGGCCATATATACAATCATTTAAACGTGTCTGCGCAGTATATCAATAAAGTATATGGAAATAACAATAATAGCAACAACTATAAGCAAAATTCTCTAGGCTGAATAACAAAATAGTCAAATACAAAGTTGCTATCAAAAATAACATAAAAGACAGAGTCCCACTAATTCAAGGCATTAAAATATTTAAATAGACCTATACAGGTTATATGATTCACAAAAGCTTTAATAGTCAAGCCTTTCGTTAGAGGGTCTGCCACCATAAGATCGGTGGGTATATGCGCTATACGGGTCTGATATTCCTTAACCTTCTCTCTAACAAACATATACTTTGTATCAAAATGCTTCGAACGCTTGGAATTCTTGCATATTTAAGAGAAGCCCACCACAACAAAGTTATCACAATAAATAGTTAGAGGACTGAAAACACTCTCCACAAGATGAAGTTCAATTGTGAAATTCCTCAACAATATTGCCTGTCGAGTAGCTTCGTAACAAACTACATACTCTACCTCTATAGTTGAAATTGTTATCAGTGTTTGTTTAACACTTTTCCAATATTCAGCTCCTCCAGTAAGCATAAAGATATATCCTGATGTGGATTTGTAATCATCAGGGCAGCCACCATAATCAGAATCATAATAACCTATCACCTCAAGGTGATTAGACATCCTATAAATGAGCATGTAATTTTTACTACTTTGTAGATACCTCAGAACTCGTTTCACAGCTTGCCAATGATCCACACCAAGTATCTCCCAAGTACACTAACAACAAAAGCAATATTAGGACATGTATAAACCTGAGCATACATAAGACTGCCAATAGTAGAAGCATATGGGATCTTTTTCATCTCTGACTTATCTTTATCATTTTGAGGACACTGGCTATTTGAGAGTTTGTTACCTTTTTGGATGGGTGCACTGCAAGAATTACAAGTCTTCATGTTGAATCTATTCAAGATTTTTTCAATATACCTTTGTTAAGACAAACCAAGAACACAACGAGATCTATCACAATGAATTTCAATGTCCAAAATAAAAGAAGCATCTTCAAGATCTTTCATATCAAAATGAGTTGTCAACATTTGTTTAGTCTCAGAAAGAAAACCCATATCATTACTGGCTAAAACAATTCATCAACATATAAGATAAGAATAATGAATTTTCTCCCACTATTCTTTAAGTAAATGCATTGATCAACAACATTTTCTTTGAAGTCAATGGAGCAAACAATTTGGTCAAACTTTAAGTACCATTGTCTGGAGGCTTGTTTCAATCCATAAATGGATTTTCTCAATTTGCATACCATGTTTTCCTTACCTTTCTCAACAAAACCAGCAGGCTAATTCATGAACACATGTTCATACAAATCAACATTTAGGAAAGCAGTTTTCACATCTATTTGATGGAGCTTCAAATCAAAATGAGCAACAAAAGCCATCATAATACGTAATGAATCTTTAGTAGAGATCGGGAAAAAAGGCTCTTTATAGTCTATACCTTCCCTCTGGTTATACCCCTTTGTAACAAGTCTGGCTTTGTACCTTTCTATCTTACCTCTAGCATCACGTTTAGTCTTAAAGACCCATTTACACCCAGCAGTTTTACAAGCACTGGGTAATTCCACCAAATCTCAAACGCTATTCATACTCATAGAAGCCAACTCTTCTTTCATGGCTCCCAACTATTGTGAACTACGAGGATAAGAAATAGCATCCTGAAAAAAATAGGATCTGAGTCTTCAACTAAATTGAACTCATGCTCCTCCAAGTAAATATAATAGTCTCGAAATTTAGAAGACTCAGTGGATTTAGGAATTCTTTCAGATCTCCTAGGTGCTACAACTACATCTAGGACTTGTATCAATGCCAAATTGTTGAGGAATTTCAACATCATTTATTTGATCAACAATATCATCATGAATCAGAGGAGACTGAATTGCCTCAGGATGAAAAAACAACAGGTGTAGAAACAACAACACAATCCTCTTTGAAATCAACAACACAAGACTCACGTCTTTCATTATGTTCCATGTCCCCTTTAAAATAGACAGCCCGATTTGATTCAATGACTCTAGTAGTGTGATTGAGACAATAGAATCTTGAACCTCTTGAGCTAGTACAATAACCAATAAAGTAACCTGAAATAGTTCTAAGATCAAGCTTCCTCAGCTGAGGATTATAAGTCTTTAGCTCGACCTTACAGTCCTAAATACGAAAATGCTTTAAACTAGGCTTGTGTTCTGATATAAGTTCAAAAGGAGACTTTGGTACAAATTTACTACACGTATGATTGAGAACATAAACAACAGTTCTCAAAGCGTCTCCCCACAAGAACTCTGGTAAGGTGGAGTGACTAAGCATGCACCTAACCATGTCCATAAGAGTAATCGTTCTCTCTACAATCCCATTTTGTTGAGGAGTGCTAGGTATGATATATTGCGCTTCAATTCCACAATCCTATAAGTATCTAGCAAAAAAGCCAGGGTTTCTGCCAGTTTCATCATACCGACCATAATACTCACCATCTCTATCAAATCTTACACATTTGATCTACTTCCCAAGTTGCAATTCAATAACATTTTTCAGTGATTTAAAAGCATCTAATGGTTCATATTTATCATGCAACAATTCAATCCAACCATACCGAGAAAAATCATTAATGAAGGTAATGAAGTACTTATAGCCTCCCATGGCAATAGGAATAACGGGTCCACAGATGTCTATGTGAATTATTTGTAATGGTTTCTCCTTTCTTACTTTAGCTGTAAACTTCCCTTTTATGCAATCAACACAAGTGTCAAAATCAGAGAAGTCCAAATAATGTAAAATAGTTTCCTTAAGCAATCTCTCCATTCTCTTCTTAGAGATATGTCCTAACCGTTTATGCCACAACATAGAACATTTTTCAGTAACTCTCTCACGTTTCTTTCCAACAACAGCATTAACATCATCATGTTATCGGTCAAAACTAGAAGAATTAGCAATTAGCATAAACAATCCATCACGCATAATTGCAGAACCAACAATAGTAGAATCATAGTACAAAACAACATCATTATTGATTGTATGAAAAATGTAGCCATAATTGTGTAAAACAGAAACTGAAATCAAATTCCTTCTCATAGAAGGCACATAAATAGTATCTTTCAAAAGCAAATCATGTCCACTACTCAACTTCAAAGAAACTACTCCTATGTGCTCAACATTAACATTAAATTCATCTCCTAGTTGCACCATCATCTCCCCTTTATTTGGCCTCCGCCTGCTTTTGAACTCCTGCAATGAATTCGTTACATGAATAGTGGCACCAGTGTCTAACCACTATGAATTAGGAGGAACATCAACAAGATTTGATTCAAAACAGACAAAGAGTTGAGGTATATCTTTTTTCTTTTCCAACCAATTCTTAAACTTCACATAGTCACACTGCCTAGGCCCATGTTCATGACAAAAGTTGTAGTTTCCATTAAAAATAGGCTTGAGCTTAGCACCAGAACTCTCACCAAGCCCAGGATATAATGCAGGATTATCATTCCCCTTCTTCTTAAATTGAGGCTTACCTTATTTGTTTTTATAAAATTTCTTCTTGTCACCACTCTTGTAAGAAGTGTGATGAATACCGTGGGACTTTCCCTTCTTTATAGTATGCTTCTCTTGAATAAGAATGGAAATCAATTCATCAATGCTCCATTTATCTTTCTGACCATGGTAAGTAGTCCTGAGAATATCAAACTTAGATGGAAGAGATTCAGATACCTGCCAGATCAGATAATCCTCTCCCAGCACAACTTTCATGGTCTTCAACTTGTTATACCAGTTAACAAGCTTCATAACATTCTCACGGACACCACCCACACCATCATACTTGGTTTTAGATAGAAAAGACAAGTAATTAGACTTTTCTGTCTTATCAAACTTTTGGAATTTTTCACCAACAACCTTGAGATAATTTCTGGAATTATTAGTTTTAGTGATGCTCTCTTTAATAGTCTTCTACATTATGTACTTGATGGTCATCAAACAGACTTTGTTAAAACGAGCCCACTTATCATATTTAGCTTTATCTACAACGAAAGTCTCTGTAGTGGGTTGTGCAGGCTTATCTTCAAGGAGAGCAACATCAACATTAGAAACAGCTAAAAAAAGATTCAAGGATTCAAGCCAGTCCTCATAATTGGTCCCATTTAGCTTAACCAAATAATTCAAAGCTAAAAATTGATACAATGCAGGGAGATTTATCAAATGTATCAACATATAGTAAAATTGGGCAAACAACACGGCTGAGTTCTTATACAATTGCAATCCTGCCTAAGGGTCCTAAATTACAACACAGATGACCTAAAATATTAAACCTAAAATATTAAATTATGTCCTAAAGCTAATATCGATAGGATACTTAAAACCTAAAGACATAATTTAATGAATTAAACAAAGCATTAGAAATCACATTGATAAAGACAAACCGATAGGGTAAGTGCATCATTAGCATAGTATCTAATATATGCCCAATAGCAACATCACAATAGCAATTTGTAACAATTGGTCTCACGATAGGTGAGCTCACAATTACACAAAATGAATGACAAGAGTCCAATAACACATCCCAAGATTGCCTCATAGGTTTCAGTTAGCACCAAAATTACAAAATTAACCGCATTAATCATATAAGATAACATTATATGCATAAACTACATCCAAATTTAATTTTGGTGCATAACTATATTACCATTGAGAGTACATAAGACCCCACAAGCCTAAAAATTACCAAAAACAAGTACAAAAAAATTCAAGTTAAAATTTGGAGAGTACATTATATTTTTATTAATTTTAAATTTGAGAAAAATAAAAATAAATATGTCTATTATTCAAAAAATTCCAGAAAAATACATTAATTAGAACTGGACAAGTGGAGAAAATAGATAAAATTGGGGACAAAACAGCCAAGAAAGCAGGCTACATACATCACCTCCCCACGTGGGGAAAGGCCAGCTGAGTTGGGTGTCTTCTTCTCCACCTGAAAACCTAGAATTTGGGTCACTTGACCTGATTCGTGATCCAATTCGTAAAATGGCCATAATTGGGTCAATTTTGATCCATTTTCAACGAAATTGGTGTCATTAGATTAATAATTTAATGATCTATCAAAGCCCCCCAATCAATTTCACAAAAAAGGCTATTGGAAATTTCAAAAAATTCAAAAAAGAACGTTAACAATTTGTTTTCGAGTTCTGGGCTTGGAAAGAGCAAACAGAAAATTTACCAAACTTACCACACGATTTGAGACCAAACAGAAACAAACCAACAACAACAAAACAGATTTAACAGAAAACAAATTAACAAAAAATGAAAAAAAAAACCCAACACACGGAACTCAAAATTCCATGAACATGAACATCTAATCTAAAAAAATTAGCCAAAATTAGTAATCACAATTAAAGTAAATTTGCTCTAATACCAATTGAAGAATAATTAAAACGAAATTATTGATTAATGTCGTGATTAATCAATACAATTAGAGTAACCTTATAATTGCAACATGCTAGATTCAAGAATTAGATGGACAAATACCTGAAAACTGAGAAACAATTAAGTCCATTGTTGTTTTCTGTGAAGCAAAGTGATAGAGATGCAAATGATTGATTACTGCTATTCCAAACCCGAAAAAACGACATACAGCTCTCAATGGAGCGACTGTATTTAAAGTTGACTAGCAGTAGGGCCTCCTATGCACTTCAAACATGGGCTAAGTCTACCCATGATAGGAAGCCCATAAACACAAGTCCAATGACACGTATGAGAGAAGTACTAAGCCCAATTATAAAAATAATCGCCATATCATCTTAACATCTAATTAATCGAGGTTTGTATAAAATTATGTTTATTGTTTATTATGCTAATTCACAAAATTATTGATAAAATTATATCATTTCATTCATATTGGATTAGCTCTAAGATCAAGCTAATCCATTGCTATCTTTATTCAAGTCATCGGGATGAAAAGCATACCCCTACACTAAATATACGAAATAGTTAAAGGGGTTTTCAGTTGTAAAATAAATATAGTAGATATGATGAGTGTTGTACTGTTGTTTCTCCTTCCAATTAAGTTTTTAATGGTCTTGAATTGAATTAACTGGTGGTAATTGTAAATCAAATATATTCTTATTTTCAATTAATCATACTTTTCAAATATTTTAATGTCATATTTTGTGCAATTAGTTCTCATCATATTCCATAATCAAAAAATGAAATTTAAGTATAAGTTTGTAGTCTACCTTTTAGTGTCAAAATTTTAAGTTGGTCTATCTTGATCTGGGTTGATTATGAGTTCGCCTAGAATCTTAAGAGACAAGTTAAAACTGATTCAAAACTTTCAAATTGTCTGATCTCGACTGTAGAGATAACAAATGAGCCAAAGTTTAAAATTAACGGATTAGGCTCGAGTTAATCGGACCTAAGATAAGCCCAAGAGTCAAGCTACATAAGTATTATCCGACTTAAGACTCAACTCTTATAAATAAGATGATATTATTTTATATTTTAATTTTTTTAAAAATTAGATCAAGCTAAATAGAGCTTGGGTCGAGCCTGCTGGCCCAGTACCGATCGACCCTCCCTCTCACCCACAATGTGGTCCATTTAAGTTTCTAATTTTGTACAATATTATTAGCTGAATAAACATTTAAATTTTGTATAACTTCTTATTGAAAGGCACGTGGAGCCTCCGCAATAATATTGTAGAACTTCTCACATTTATGTATAGTTGTTTTGACAAAAAATTATACAAGAAGCTCACGACAGGTGGTGCCAGTAAGTTATCCACCGCCATAGTTATTAACACGAAGATCCATCACATTTTAGACATGTTTCTTAATGGCGTTACTGTAGCCGGTCTTGAGATCATTGTACCTTGACCACAGCATAACACCCCCATAGCTGCGAGACCTTTTAATTGCAGGAAGCACCTTGGAAATAAGTTCAGGTGCCGGAATAAACCCACTTCCAGCAGCGTCCCGCGAGGCAGGTAAACCCAAGAAAACCTTCGTTTTGCGAAGTCCTGATGTCCATTGCTTCCACGCAGCTTTAAGATTGTTGGCATTACCAGAACTGTACTGACATGGAGCATTGTTGTAAAACTGGACCCAAACGTAATCAAACAAACCTGTCGCTAAAGCTTTTCCGATCCAAGCGTCAGGATATGGACATTGAGGAGCTGCAGTCAAGTACACTTTCCTACCTCTTTTGCTGTACTTTGAAAGGAACCTCGCGAGATCGTCCCAGTAGAGTTGTGTTCCTCCTTCAATATCGAAGTCAACTCCATCGAAAACAGCATTACCAAATGGACGAGACTTAGCGTGACCACCTAAGAAGTGGTTCCAGATATAAGTTGCAACTTTCTTTGCGTCTTCTCGAGATGTTAGGACATAGCTTCCTCCTGCTCCTCCAAGTGAAAGCATAACCTTAACGCCTCTCCTCTGACATGCTGTTATCTGGGAGCTTAAGGTTCTGCACTCATTAGTGTATGGATTGCAGTGACCTGCTAGGTTTAAGGTAGGAGTCTGACTATTGCCAAAAGCTAGTAAAAAGCCTACGTTGATGAACTGGTAGTTTCCTGTGGCACAAGCTTTCGCTAAGCTTCCTTCATGTACATTCTGACCCCAGTACACTGCTATTTTGCCTGCATTTGAACCTACTCCTAGCATTAAGAATGCTAAGAAGACGATAGGCAATGCGAGTAGCGACTGTTCTGCCATTGGAGAAGCTTGCTAGCTATGTGATTCTCACTTGTGGAATAAGAATGCAGCAGATAGTGAGCTTTATAGAAGATGGATGGTGGGGAAAATATGAATACCTGTTTTTGTTTTATCCTGACTCTTGGCCAAGATTATGCGATGTCTTGGCTAATGTATTACATGGATCAAATGTAGACGGAGATTTTGAAGATAAAAGCTTATTAGTAGATTTATTAATAAATAAAATTCGAATTGATTAGATTTTATATTCGGTTTCAAATTTAAAAGATTTAGTTCAATTAAAAATTATTTTTAATTTTTTAATTTAACCGAACTAGAGTACAACATTTTTAAAGATATATTTATAAATATTTGGGCGAGGTCCGATCCACACTCATTGCCAATATTGATAATCTCTCCTTGAAACAATTCCACAGCTCCATCCATGCCCTTTCCGTACGTTTGTGAGTTATTTGATAATGAAACATTATATCCCATATCTTATGTAGGATCCCTAACGTACATTGCAAGTGATAAACTATCTGATTGAGGTAGGATGGCCCTGGCCCAGCTGAGTCGGGTTTGGGCCGGCCAACAGAAAAAAAAGCTTAGATTTACTCGAGATCCGATTTAGTTTTGTAATAAATAAATATATAAAACGAACGTGTATTAGAATAATATGAAATCAAATATATTAACAAAAGAGAATATGATTATAGAAAATGAATAAAAAAATTATAATTAAATAATCAATTGAAGATAAATTAATAAAAATTGAAATTTTATGAATATAAGATGAAACTAAATTTATTAATAAAAGAGATAAGATTATTGGAGAAAAATTATAATTGTATCAATTAACATGACAAATTAAAAAATGTTATTTTTTTTTTATAATTTTCAATTCAAGTATTTAATTTTTTAGAGTTTCAATTACGTATTTAAATTTTTAAAAAGAATTAAACAATTGAGTATGAAAGGTTGTCTTTATTAATTCGTTTATATTAAACGCGTTAAAATTGAGTTGCGTTAATTTTTTGCATGATTTATGATTATCGTGTAACAAACTCATTAATAATTATATATTTAAAATATAGAAAAAAACGTCACATAATTCTTTTAAATAAATGTGATCTTAGTGATATTAAAGAATATTAATAAATGCAATCTTTTAAATTGAATTATTTAATTTATAAAAGTTAAAATAATTAAACACTAAATAAAATTTTAAAAAATTTAAAATTTTGTAATTCATTATCATTTGATATAATAACCAACAAACAAACGTGTTTATTTTATGTAAAACGACAAATAATTTCTATGGAATTTTTTTTTTAAAAACCCAGCAACAGTCTTTAATGAGTTTTGAAAACTCAAATAAACATATGAAATAAATTAGCATAACCATAAAAAATTTCAAACCTGCGTCTTGATATAGGAACTATGTCCAATTTGGAACGAGATCTTTTGTTATGGTTGGAGTGCGCCAATTTGTCCACATAATTATGTAAGCATATATATAAGAATAAAATTTAATAAAATAAAATAAAAATTAGTGAACTAAAACATATGATTTGTTCAATCCCGTACTTGTTTTTGGTTACGGAGGGGAAAAAAAGACATCAAACTAAACTAAACAAACACCCTAACTAATGCAGAGATTTGCGGTACAAAACTACATGCTGATTACGGTGTAGATGAGTCATGACTAGAGTCGGAGGCTCCTGAAGAATATGGAGGCTTGGGCTTGATAATGCAGCGATAGAGGCTAGACTATCCGCACACTAGTTCCCTTCAGATACACGTGCTGAAGCTTCACCTCCCACGCTCGATGAAGAAGGCCACAGGTACTTGCCACTAAGAAAGAATACTTAGTCGAGAGAATAATAGAAGAGGAGAGAATATTGATCACCTTTAATGAATCCACTTCGACGATCACTCGTCGATATCCAATCGTCCAGGCTAGGATAAGTCCTGATTGGACTCCCCAGAGTTCGGCAGTTATCGGCGAGACCCTTCCATGTGTTGGAGAAATCTCTCGCACCACTGACCATGACAATCCCTAATCAATCCTCCAACAGCAGCAATATTTGGCCCATTTTTTATTGCACCATTGGTATTTAGCTTGACTCATCCTTCTATCAGTTTGGTCCAACTCGTAAGATGACCAGTGAGCAATCCCTGATCTCGATAGACACAACTTTCTACTACCTTTTCCCTAACGATCCAATTGGCGTAGTCCATAACTGCCCTAGTCCCGTCTGTTGGCCACTCAAAGTGAGCTTCAAAGATGCTTTTGTTACACCATTACCATACAAACCAGCAAGCTACTTCATAAATTATGGCCCAATGAATCCACTGTAGTTGTGAGGGCTTCATAAGATTGGATTTTACTAACCTCTCCACATCTTGTTGAAAAAATTCTGTGCCAACCACTTCTAAGGGAAATTTACACAAGAAATCTTTCACGTGTAGGCAACCCTAAAGAACATGCAAAGTGGACTCTTCAGACCCACAAAAGTGGCATCTGCTATCCATTGTGAGGTGTCTAGCTATTCGTTGTTGGTTGGTCAGTAACTTTTGTTTCGCCATTATCCAAAGGAATGTCCTAATCCGCTGTAGCCCTACCCATTTTTAGATTAAGTCCCAATGGTTACTAGATGTTGTCGTGGTATTGCCTTCGATTAAATCATAGGCAGAAGTTGTTGTGAATCTCCCATGATTTGTTTGTCCCCAAATTATGGTATCTTCCTCTGCATTTGCTAGATTGAGTTTGATCGCCGCAATTTCTATACAGACTGTGGAAGGGAGATACTATTGGAACAAATGCCACTGCCAGATGTCGACTTCATTCGTCAACTCCGCAATTGTGGCGTAAAGAGTGCTTTCAGGAAGTGGAGTGGTCACCATTGAAATGAGCGGTCCCCAGTCATTCAACCAATTATCTAACCATAATAAAACATTCCTCCCATGTCCCAGTTTCCACCTTATGCCTTGGCGAACAAACTACCCAGTTGTAGAGATGCCTTTCCAAATAACTGAAGCCCCTGTCCTATGGAGAGTGAGGGGGATATGGTTGGGTTCTAGCCGATATTTAGCCCTTAAGATTCAGACCCAGAAAGCTGTGGGTTGCGTAATCAACTCCTAGCCCAACTTAGTCAATAGAGTGTCATTGGAGAAGTGAATACGCTTTAACCCGAGACCCATTGCTTTCTTTGGATGGCACACTGCATCTCATTTGACTAGATGCATTTTCCTTTGTTCTCCCGTTGAACCCCAAATAAAATCTCGCATGGTGCGCTCCAACTCATCGCATAGTTGTCATAGGAGTCGCACGTGAAAATGGGAAGGGCTAAAATAACTGATTGAGTTAAAGTAACTCTCCTTGCTAGAGACAAAACTCTTTCCCGCCAGCCTGAAAGTTTCTTGCGTGCATTATCCAGGATATGTTGGTAGGTACGCCACGTGGTACGCTCATGAATCAACGAGACTCCTAAATACTTCCTAAGATTGTTCGTAATAGTGATGTTTAGGATTTGGCTGAGCCTATGCATCGATGTTGGGGAGACATTCTTAGAGAAAAAAATCTAAGTCTTTTCAAAATTAACTTTTTGTCCGGAAGATTTGCAAAACACCTCCAGAGTTCGTGCAATTATACGCGTTTGGGACTTCGTAGGTTCCAAAAAAAGGACTAGATCATCAACAAAAAAGAGGTGAGATATTGACAATCCTTTAGAGCTCAGCTTTATCAGTTTCCAGAGTCCTTGTGCCACCGCATTTGAAATTAGATGACCTAGCCTTTCCATGTATAACAGAAAAAGATAAGACGATAGCGGTCACCTTGTCTAATACCTCGTGAGGGACTGAAAGGATTCAGAAAAACTCTTTGTCAAGCGACTTGCATTGTGATTGTCGTAACCCACATTATAATGACTCTAGTTAGCTGATCTAGAATTTCAATGTCTATTAGAGTGTGTTGAATAAAATCCCAACGAATTCTGTCATAAGCTTTTTCCAAGTCAACCTTAATAGAAAAATATCTGGTCTTCCCTTTCTTCTTGCACATCGAGTGAATGACTTCCTGAGCTATGATGATATTATCCGTTATTTGCCGGCCTGGTATAAAGCTGCATTGAGTCTCCTCCACAAGATGCTCCATCTGATTCTTTAGACCATTCACAATGATTTTAGAAGTTATCTTATAGAGCACAGTGTAGAGGCTAATCGGACGGAAGTGAGATATATTAGTAGGGGCGGGGATTTTTGTGATCAAAACCAGAATGGTTTGATTTAAATCCTCTTCCCATCATCCTAGGCTAAAAACTTCCTTAATGTATTCTACTACTTTGAGCCCAACCTTCCCCCATTGTTTTTGAAAAAATAACGCATTGAATCCATTGGTCCCTGGAGCTTTATTAGGATTCATATCGAAAATCACCTTCTTAACTTCGATGTCATGGATCGGTAGATTTAGGTCACGAATCCCATCCTCGGAAAGCAAAGGAAAAGTTCCAGAGATCATAAAACAAGGCATAGTTCTTTCATCAGCAGTATAGAGGTGAACAAAAAAATTCCTAGTGATCAGACCCATTTGATCCGGATATGATATCTGTGAGCCATTCGAATCGATGAGGCTCTTTATCTTCATATTATTTCGTCTAGAAAGAGTAATAGTGTGATACTATTTAGTATTCCGATCTCCTTTTGAGATCCATTCGCATCGAGCTTGCTGTTGCCAAAAAAATTCTTCCTCGCACAGGACTTGGTTTAGTTCCTCACTTAGCTTGTCCTCCAAAGCTAGTAAAGAATCCGAGTTGCCAACCACCATGGCCCTTTGAATGCCCTCTAGCCGTGCTAGTAGTCTTTTTTTCTGATGGAAAATATTACCGAAATCCAGTTGGTTCGATCTCAAGAGATGTTTGGAGAAAGTATCTAAAGATTTCCTCATCATCGCCTCGGCAGGTAACTAATGTTTTGTTACCACATCATCAAAGCCAGGGTGTGTGAGCCAAACATTCTGAAATTGAAAAACTGGGGATCCTGTTGTTCTTGGAGGTTCTCTATGTAAATGATTCAGCATGGGTCTGTGGTCTAAACCCATAAAGGGTAGATGCTAATTCACCATGTGAGGAAACTCCTGAAGTCAAGTTGTTGAGCCGAAGACTCAATCTAGTCTAGCTTGGATCATTCCTCGTCTCTACGTAAACTTGGAGCCAATAAAACCCAAATCATGAAGCCCACACCTATGCACTCAATCTTGAAACGGTGTCTTCACAATTCTTGTTGACCTGGCCCCTCTGCGTTTATCCGAATGATCTAGTTTTGCATTAAAATCCCCGCCTACAAGCCAGGTCTATGGATAGAGTGCGCAACCCAACTTAAGACCAGACAGAGGAGTTTTTGGGAAGCAATTTACGGGCTAACATAGACTGCTGTAAAGCCAAACACATAAGAAGCGTACTTAATGGTGTTGTGCACGAATTGACGATGGGCTACAACCATTGTTTAGGATTTCGTACTGTACCGGCCAAAAATCGGTACGGGTACGGGTGTAGGTGGTACCGGTAAAAAATACCAGTCGGTACCGGCAAATTTCGGCTGTACTGGCCGGTACCGGCCAGTATTCAAAATACCAGTTAAATATCGGCCGGTACCGAAAATTTTAAACATTTGGGGGACTTTTTTGCAAAATTTTCAAAAATTTTCAAAATTTCCCTCCCTCCCTCCTTTTTTTCCAAAGATTTTAAAATAAT
>JAOQMP010000004.1:3039114-3057681 GCA_027563575.1 Erythroxylum pedicellare
AACAGAAGTAGAATCAAACGACTCCTAAATTGAATACTTATAGCTATTTCAATTATTTAATTTAGGGTTAATCTTTTTGTTAAAATTTATTACAGTCATGCAATTAATACGAAATCTAACTTCTTTTAGATTAATAACCAAAGTTACAAAACTATTACAACATTAATATGAAATGTTATCATACAAAACTAACTTGTTTTAGATTAATAACCAAAGTTAAAATTGGATGAGATTATTTCCTTAAATCAAAGTTAGGTAAAATTAGATTTCTCACTTTTATACTAGATTCATTCATATTGGCTTCTTGTTAATTTTAGTTTATTAGTTAATATATCATAAACTTATATTATGTTTTGTCAATTGAACTGAAGAAACTAATATTTAGTTCTCTTAATATTTAAAATGATTCTACAACTATTTTGAAAACTTTAACATCCCATTCGTTGAAGTAGGCAAATAAATGCTTTAGATGAAAATATTTCTTTTAGAATAATGTTTGAAACAAGACGAACCGAGTCTAGAGCACTCCAACTATCACAATTAATCATTTATTCATCTTATTTTAACTTCTTTTTTACAATCCAATTAAAATAGCAAGTAGATTTTAAGAGAAATTATGAAAGCTTATTCTTCTTCTTTTTTTTTTCCCCCCTTAATGTGATCATTCAAAAAAGAATTTTTTTTCAAGAGATAATTTCTGTATTTTTTTTTTCGTTATTGGTGATCTCAAGTGTAAATATGGGCTAGGAACCGTCAAAATTCTTGATCCAATATAATCTCAAAATCAAACGATACCAAGGAAGCACTTGGGGTTGGTTTCGGTAGATGGCTTACGATCGACGAGTAAATATGGGCTCTTCTAATTATTGATGTGACTCTCCCGGTGGATTCTGTTCCTCTGTTCTTGTCAACTTTGCCTGTATTAGTTTGTCTAGGATTGGAGGCTCCAAATAATGAGGGTCAAGACAACGATCTGCGCAGCCAACAATCATCTGCCCCAAACAATTCTGGCAACCATTAGTTGTTCCAAATTCTCAAAAGCTAAACGGTAAAACTGAAAAATGGAAGAGCAACTTGCAACAGAGACGGAAATAAATATAGAAAACTACGGAGGGAAACAATGTAAACTCTGGAAAAAGGCTTCTAAGACTAAGTTGAACTCCAAAGAAGCTATTCTTTGTTGCCTCATCAAGCAAAAAGTCAACGGAAGCTTCATTCTCAACGTGTTCTTTCAGAACAACCCCTAGAAACTGACCATCCAATTGATTTTGTTGAAATCAACTTCGGCTGAAAGTCTGGAGTCGAACAAATTCGTGCAAACTTCTGAGGCTAATTTCTACGGTAGTATTTACAACATACTCTGAAAAATTACAAGCGGGGCCATTGTGTTAAACAGTACCGCATTCAGGTTCTTGTCTTAGCTAAACCGCGAAGTAATCATAATTGTCCAAACCTGTGTATACTCGAATTTTGTAAATATTTCAACTTTTTGCTTGAACAATTTGGCAAGATGATTTTCCAGAAACTGGTTCCTTGCCTTCCGCACGTTCGCGTGATTTAATTTATCATCCCGTAAAGGGTTGCTGCGAGAGGAGCCTGTGCTACCATTGCTTTCAGAACGGTGCTGTTTTGAAGGAACTCCCTGCGGTAAAATCTGCTTAACCTCGGCCCCAGCTCCCTCCAGCTGCTTATATTCAAAATCATTGTGAACATCCTCTTCTTTCGTTATTGGATTATCCCCATGCACTAAAACTAGAAGGTATAATGGCAGTTTTGAAAAGAAATCTGAACTACAAAAGTTCACACATTGCAACAATCTCTTAAAGGTCACAAACCTCTTGGAAAAACAAATCAACGAACATATGAACGTCCCTTGGCTCCTGGTGCTGCTTAAAGTAAAAAATATTAGAGAAAATCAATACCAAATGGTTATTCATTAGACCGCTCCTGAAGTTGAAGAAAAATGATGGAACATATCGCTCTTACCTTGATCCAGTTTGGAGTTGTGAACCTTTTCCTCAGGAGAACTGAGATTCTCTGAATTCTCGTGTTTATATACCGTATAAACAAAGACATCTGAAATTGTCCAAAATTAATTCACAATATAACCATGCCCAAATAGACTGAGCAATTTCACCAACTAACAATGTGAAATGTCCAGAAGCATGCAGGAAATAGACACACTTGGATACCCAAAGTTGCTTTAATATTAGTAATGGAATAGATAATACAAACTCAGATATAGGATAGAGGTATTACTCATGTTGGAATCCAACCGTGATCAAATCACGGGTACAATAAAAAATATATTTTTTTTAAATTTTGAGTAAATCTCAATAATGGATTAATTTAAATAAAACAAAAATATAAAAATAAGAAATCGTACATCCAACCTTTAATGATATCCATTTAGCAATTTCTCAAAACTCTTTTGAGAGGAAGAACATAAGTGCTAGTTTCTTAATGTTCTTCCTATTAATAAAAAAATTATTATGATTTTTAATTTTTATTAAAATTAAATTCTTTAATTATAATTATAATTATAATTATAATCAAATTCTAATTATTATTAATCTAATTTTAATAAAATCAAATATCTCATATTTGATCCTTAAAGTTTCTCAAACTTTATGATTAAGTTCAACTCAATTAAATTGATTTTTCTTTCATAAATTGCACTTTAATGTGTGACTCATTAGGTTCCTAATATATTGACAATGATTACAAATTATAATTCTAATTCATAGATAAATTTTTTTCAATTTATCTTTAATTCTTTAATTAAATAATTTATAATCATAGATCAAGATTGACGTCTAGCAACTTGTCATGACCACCCAAATATCAGGAATATCAAGTGGTTGACTTAACCTGTCCTTGCATAGTTATGATGTATAATTTAATACTTTCATCATCAAATGTTCAAATTGGACAGAGTATGGATACAATGTTTACTCTTTTCATCCAATGATGTTCGTTCTTACTAATTAGTTATTGATTTATAATTAAAATATGAAAACATCATTTTAAAAGTAAATTCACTATGGCCAGAGAATGCCATAAATCACTACTAATCAAGAACAGTAGAACATTCTCTCTAATTATTTTAGAGTATCGAATCTTTTATTGACTTACTTAACCATCTTCGTATGGTTCATACTGTATCTAATTACTACCAAATGAATTATCCTAAGACGATTCATAAGTAGTATCAAAACACAGTAATTCCCACATAAGATACCTTTCTAATCTCAAGTCTAAGGATCAATTTAGAGATATCAATGGGTCAAGTCAAACTCGAGTTGCTCTTGGCCCAGCCCGATCTGACCCTAAGCCATGGTGGCTCGTGGCCTGACGGGCCGAGATGGGTCTGTCCATGGCCCAGCCCAACCATATATATATATTTAAAAAATTTTAAAAAACAACGTCGTTTTTAAAGTAACTATCGGGCCATAGGTCGGGGCTGCCTATGGCCCACCGGACCTTGGTGGCCCGGTCTGGCTGACCATAGACGACCCACATCCCGCTAGTGGCCTAATCAACCCACCAAAATGGGGCTAGGCCGAGCCCTTTTTGACATCCTTAGATCAATTATATAACCATCATTATAAGAAAATCTACATACACATAAATAATTTTCCATTAAGGATTCTCATAGTCAGGTCGATTCAATGAATTATTCTCTAATAATCACCCACACATTAGTTTAAGTATCTCCATACTTTAATTTATCAGATCAATTACTTTTTTTATAAGAAATAATGTGTGCTAATTTTACCATTTCAACAATATCTCGTCTTGATGAAACTAAAATTACGAACATTTAGGGACAATATGTAAATGTAAATTGAATCTCATGATTATGATCTCACCGTAATTTCAATTACACAGTAATTATATAAGGGATTTTACCTTTAGTATTAAAACATCAAATGTAATTAAATTAATACATACAAATAAAGAAAGCCTTTTCATTAATTAAATAATAACGGCATACATCAAGTTACATCTAATTAATTGGCTGCAAGGGCATAAACTAACAATCTCCTACTTGCAATAAAACCAATTACTTGTGTATCTGATACCATATCCATCCATATGTCAATAATGTCTCTTTTGAGACAATGGCTTAGTGAGCCGATATGTAAGAATCTCTTTTGTGGAAACTCGCTCTAATGTTATGTCTTTCCGCTTTATTATCTCCCTGATCAAATGAAACTTCTTAAGTACATGTTTGGACCGTTGATGAGACCTTAGTTCCTTTGCCAGCACAATAACACCATTATTGTCACAGTACAACATTATAGACTCAACAATGCTAGGAACCACTCCAAGTTTAGTGATGAACTTTTTGATCCAAACTGCTTCCTTTGCCGGCTTTGACACTGAAATGTACTCTATCTTGGTCATTGAATTTGCCATGGTTGGTTGTTTAGAATTCTTCCAACTTACTACACCACCATTTAAAGTGAAGATGTACCCTGATTATAATCTAGTATCATCAGGATTTGATTGGAAACTAGCATCTGAATATCCTTAAACTCTCAGTTCAAATTCTCCATAGATCAAGAAAACATCTTTAGTTCTTCTTAAGTACTTTTAAATGTTTTTCACAATTGTCCAGTGAACCTCCTTTGGATTGGCTTAAAACCTGCTCGTGATGCTTAAAGCATAAGAGACATTTGGTTTAGTACATATCATCATATACATGATTGATCCAATTGTCGAAGCATATGAAACACAATCCATTTTATCTCTCTTCTCTTGTGTCTTTGGACACATACTCTATAAGAGAGAAATCCCATGCGACATGGGTAAGAATCCCCTCTTAGAATTCTCCATACTAAACATCTTTAGTACTTTATCTATGTACGTGGATTGGGACAATCCAAGTAACCTCTTTGATATATCTTTATAGATCTTTATTCTTAAAATAAAGGTTGATTCTCCCATATCCTTCATGGAGAAGTTTTTGGATATCTATATCTTTACAGAGTGAAGCATAGGCAGGTCATTTCCAATTAGTGATATTTCATCAACATATAGCATTAAGAAAAGAACTACACTCCTACTGTTCTTCTTATAGACACATGGTTCATCCACATTTTTAGTAAAATCAAACTCTTTGATTGTCTCATCAAAATAGATGTTCCAACTCCATGACACTTGCTTAAGTCCATAAATGGACCTTTACAACTTGCATACTTGATTACGAAATCTCTTAGAATTAAAACCTTCAGGTTATGTCATATATACACATCCTTTTGCAAATTCCCATTGAGAAATGTTATTTTGACATCCATCTACCATATTTCATAATCATGATATGTTGTTATAGCTAACAAGATCCTGATGGATTTTAGCATAGCTACTAGCAAAAAGGTTTTATCAAAATCAACTTCTTGTTTTTGTTTGTAACCTTTAGCCACTAACCTAGCTTTGTACATATGTACATTATCATTGATATCAGTTTTTCTCTTAAAAACTCACTTGCATACAATAGGTACAATACCATTAGACCCATCCACCAAAGTCCATACTTGGTTAGTGATATAGATTTGTAAGATTTAAGAATTTTTTGTGAACCTGACATTAAAAATTTATTGATAATGTGTACACTATATTTATACAGAGGGTTAAATGGATTTTATCCATTGATCTGAAATTGTTACAATCCAATGGCTAAGATTTATAACTGACTCTAACAGACTAAGATTATAGCTGACGTTCTTATTATAAGGATTTATGTGTGTGTTGTGCAGGTGCATGGTGAAGCGAAAATGGGGATGGACGGAGACATTGAGCTTGGACAGAAACGCCATTGATCGGACCGTCGTGAGAGGCTTGGTAAGTAAATCCGCTACTTGATCTTCTGTGGGTATCTAACGAACTTCCAATTCTTTCTTCTCTATTCTGTCTCGTATGAAATGCATATCAACCTCGATGTGTTTTGTCCAAGCATGAAACACCAGATTTAGGGCTAGAGACCGTGCTCCATTGTTATCACACCAGAGAATCAGTGTGTGTTTGAGAGTGAACCTTAGTTCCTTTAACAGTGAGTGCAACTATAGTACCTCTGTAAAGACCTGAGCTAGGGCTCGATATTCGACTTCGGTACTAGACCTAGCCACTGTAATTTGTTTCTTGGATGTCCAGAACACTAGATTACCCCCTAGGAAGACACAACCTCCAGTTGTCGACTTCCAATTATCTGGACTCCCACCCCAATCGGAGTCACTGTAAGCTTGTAGAGAGAGAGGATTGGGCGAGGGCCAAAAGTGAAGAGTGTAACCAATGGTTCCCTTGAGATACCATAAAACTCTCTTGCAAGCAACCAAGTAGGAGTCCAGAGGCATAGAGAGAAATTGACTTAGAAGATTCACTATATAACTAATGTTGGGTTTTCTATGGCATAAGTATTAAAGAGCACTGATAGTGCTACGGTATAGAGTGGGATTTGCAAAGGGAGTACCATCAACAGTTGAAAGCTTGTTTCCAGTGGCTAGTGGAGTAGAGCAAGGAGTGCAATTCGTCATGTTGGCCCTGGCTAGAATATCAAGCGTGTATTGCCTCCGTGAAAGGTATAGTCCCGAGTCATTTCTGTATGCTTCAAATACAAGAAAATGCCTTAAACTACCAAGTGTTTTCAACGCAAATTTTGTGTTTAATTGCATTATTATTGAACTGATTGTTGTAGTAGAATTCCCGATTACTAGGATGCCATCAACATATATTAGGATCAGTAGGATAATGCCATCTGCAAACCTGTAGAATAAAAAAGTGTCTGATAATGACTGTTGAAAGTCCCATTTTAGAAGAGTGGACTTAAGAGTAGTGTACCAAGCTCTTGGAGCTTGCTTAAAGCCATAGAGAGCCTTATATAACCTGCACACATGGTAGGGAAAAGTAGAATCCTCAAAATCCTCTGGTTGTCTAACATAGATCTCCTCAGCCAAAGCCCCATTTAGGAATGCATTATTTATATCAACCTGCTGAATGTCCTAATTATGACTTACTGTAAGAGATAGAATGACCCGAATTGTGGATGATTTGACCACTAGGATATATGTTTATATGAAATCAAGCCCTAGTATTTTCTTAAACCACTTAGCTACAAATCGTGCTTTGTATTTTGCAATTGCTCCAGTAGTCATACTTTATTCGAAACACCCACCTAGTTCCAAGAATCGGTTTAGAAGAATCATAAGGCACCAAATGCCATGTGTTATTCCACTGCAGAGCCTAAACTTCTTCAAACATTGCTTGCTTCCATTTAGGATCAGATAGAGCAATAGCAGTTGATTTTGGTTCGGAATATTTTTGTGCTGAGGGAGAAAGAGATGTACTGTATGCCTTTGGCTTGAAAATGCCACTTTTAGATCGAGTCTGCATAGGGTGTAAATTGGAGACACTAAGAGGAACAAAATGGTTAGAAGAAAAGGATGTGGATTCTGGAATAAGAGGAGAATGAGTTACTTGATTTGATGTCTCTGAAGGAGAGCACTGTAGAGAGGTATCTACTGTCAGGGAGTGCATTGGAATGACCTGTAGAGTATCTGTGAGTATGGAAATAGGTAGGCTAGGAAGGATAGTGGTAGATGGAGTAGGTTTTGAAAATAAGGCAGAATATGGAAATTCTGCTTCATTGAAGGTTACATGTCTAGAGATGTAAATGTGGCCTGTATGGTGTAGGCATTTGTAACCTTTGTGAATGGGACTGTATCCCAAAAAGATACATTTGCTGGTGTGGTATCCAAACTTATGTTTATTTTAGAATCAGAGAAAGGGGAAACAAGCACAACCGAAGATTTTGAGATGAGTATATGAGGGCAGTTTGTTGAATAACTTCTGAAATGGTGATTTATATCCTAACACAGAAGTATGGAGATGATTGATAAGGTAGGTAGCTGTTTGAAAAACCTCAAACCAAAACTGTAGAGGTAAGTTGGCATGAGAAAGTAATATGAGTCCAGTTTCAATCACATGCCTATATTTTTGTTCTGGAATCCCATTTTTCTGATGGGTATAAGGACAGTTGAAGTGTGTTTGGATTCCATATGCAGCAAAAATGGTTTTAAAACTATAAATTCCCCTCCAATGTCACTATGTAAGGCCTTAATTTTATGATTCAACTGCAGTTCAAAAAATGCTTTAAATTGAATGAATGTTACTATGGTTTCTGATTTTTTTTAGGGGATACAATCAAGTGAATCTAGAAAAGGCATCGACAAATATAAAATAGTACCTATGTCCATTTGTAGAAGGAAAAGAACTAGGTCCCCAAACATCTGTGTAAACTATTTCTAGAGGTTTTGTTGTAGAAATTGCATGTGTCTGAAAAGGTAGTTTGTGTTGTTTGCCATATTGACATGAATCACAAAATTGTAAAGAAGAATTGGCAGACTAAAAATTGTAATTCATTAACTATAAAATATGTTTTAATATAGTAGCATTTGGATACCCTAAACGAGCATGCCACTCATTTACATTTGATTCAACTAATAATGCAGAAAAGAAAGTAGAGAATGAAGGTTGTACTGGCCATCTTTGAGTAGGATCTGGTTTAAGGCTATACAGGCCATTCTGGAGCAGTCCTTAAGTAGAATCCTCCCTGTAAATTTGTCCTTAAAAACATAACAAGAATTGTTAAACTCAACAATAATCTTATTATCTTTTATCAATTGAGAAATGCTCAATAGATTTTGGTTATTTTAGGCACATGAAGAATGTTGTTTAACTTGATAGGAGAAACAAATGATGAAGATAGATAGGATGAGCCAACATGTGATATGGGGAGTTTAGAACCATTACCAACTTCTAGTTGTTCTTTACCTTTGTAAGCATTCTGAATACTGAGATTGGAAAGGTCAACTGTAATGTGGTTTGTAGCACCACTGTCAACAAACCAATTAGGGTTAGAGGTAGCACCTGATAGGTTGTGTGGGGTGGACGAATGAGCAATGTAGGCTTGTTGAGTGGGATGAGTGGATTGCTGAGTAGGGTTGTAGGATCGGTGGCCCTGCCAATTAGTGTCAAATCTTTTATAGCACTTTAGAGCATCATGTCCTAGTTTGTTGCAGAGTTGATAGGAAATTTTATGAGAGCTACCCCCTCCTCGTCCTCTATTTCCCCTACCATGATAGGTTCCTCGACCACCAGTAGGAGCACGACTAGAGTTCTGAGAGTAGGTTGCCATGTTAGTAGTGGTGTTTAACAGTGAGATTTAAGAATGAGCATGTTGTTGCTCAAGTTTGGTTTCATGCATCATAAGAGTATAGAGAACATCCTGAAGAGATGATAGAGCCATAAAGTTTGTTAACATAACCACTACTGAGTCATACTCACTGCCTAAACCACTGACAAAACTTAAGATTAATTCTTGTTCCGAAACAGCATGCCCTGCCATCTGGAGACTTAAGTTAATGAATATAATTAGAAATAATAGAGGCTCCTTTTTGTAGAGAAGAAAGCCTTTGTTTGAGCTGCAAGACCTTGACAAGAGAGGTCTGCGCATATAAGCGTATTAAAATTTGCCAAAGCTCTTTGGAAGAGTTGGCATGATTCACTTGGCCAATTACGGACTCACCAATAGTAGTGAGTAACCAGCACAACAGTAGTTGATCCACTCTTGTCCATGACTTGTGTGCAGGATTGGGGATGAAAACAGGTTCTGCAGAAGTGTCATGATGAGGAGAAGGAATCAAGGCCGGAGGACATTCATGATCTGATGAGATATACATCTCCAAATCTGGGGCGCGTATAGCAGCTAATATTCGAGGACACCACTTGATATAGTTGGTTTGATCAAGCTTTAATGGTAGGTTAAAATTAAGTGTTTTGGCAAGGGCTAAAAACTTAAGAGAGGTAGAGGATGGAGAAATGGTGGTGCTGGTATATATTTGAAGATGAAGCCATTGTAATATTTAGATGATTAGTCAACGGAGGGCTCTGATACTATGTAAGATTCGAGAATATTTTTGTGAATCTGACGTTAAAAATTTATTGACAATGTGTACACTATATTTATACAGAAGGTTCAAAGGATTTTATCCATTGATCTAAAATTGTTACAATCCAATGGCTAAGATTTATAACTGACTCTGACAAACTAAGATTACAACTGACATTTTTGTTATAAGGATTTATGTGTGTGCTGTGCAGGTGCATGGTGAAGTTGTTGGAATCCTCTAGAAGAAACAGAACATGCTTGGACTTCTACTTGCTTGGTTTTCGTTTGGGCTGGCTGGCTGTTTTCTTCTTGGGTCAACTTGTGAACCGACCCATATGTTTTATCTCCATCAAGATCCATTTCATATCTTATGGCTTTTTTTCCATTTTAAAGAATCAATGTCAGACATTGCTTCTTTAAAAGTAATAAGCTTATCATGAATGAGCGATACATTACCCTTCTCTTGCTCAATATGCAGATTTAATCTAGTAGGGAGATGACGTATCCTACTAGTGTGTCATAGACTATATCTCTTAAACTCTCAATTGTACATTATATGTATCAACTTGAGGTTCTTGTTCCATTTCGATGTGAATTTGTGATTCTTAAACTTCTCTAAGTTCTACCTCACTCCTACTACATTCTTTGAGAATAAATTCTCTTTCTAAAAATTTAGACAAACACCTTTTTTTTTTAATAGGATGGTAAAATTGATATTCGAAACTCTGTTTCAGATACCCCACAAATTTGCATTTATTTGATTTAACTTGAAGCTTATCAGATATAGCATGTTTTATACAAGCATCATATCCTCAAATCTTTAAGTGTGACAATCCAGGTCTTTTACTAGTTCATAACTTATATGGTGTCTTGTCAATTGATTTGGACATAACTCTATTTATAAGGTATATTGAGTTTCAATTGCGTATCCCCAAAAGGAGATAGGAAGAACTGTGTGACTCATCATGGAACGTACCATATTTAATAGGGTATGATTTCTCCTCTCAGAAACTCCATTTTAATGTGGAGTTACGAGAGGAGTCCATTGTGAGAGAATCCCATTCTCTTTTAAGTAAATAAGAAACTCATGGTCCAAGTATTCACCAACTCAATCTGATCTAAGTGTTTTAATACTTTTTCCAGTTTGTTTCTCAACCTCAAGTATAAATTCCTTGAATTTTTCAAAAGATTCAAACTTTTGTTTCATTAAGTATACATAGCTGTATCTAGAATGATCATCTGTCAACATAATGAAATACTAGTATCCACCTCTAGCACTAGTGTTTATTGGGAAAGATGACCAAACTTCCACTGAAAGGTAGTTTGGACATCTTTCCCAATAAACAATATTTACAAGTTTCATATGATTTATAAACAAAAGGATCTAAATATCCTTCTTTATGTAATCTTGTGATTCGAGTTTCATTGATATGACCAAACCTATAATGCTATAAATAAGATGAATTTTGGTTACTTAACTTTATTTTCTTGGTATTTATATTAAGAATCGGCCTTTCAAGATCTAACTCATACAAACCATTTGTAAGTAATCCAGATTCATAATAAATATCATTTTTATAAAAAGAACAATTTTTATTCTTAATATTAAAGACATATCCATTGAAATCCAAATAAGAAATAGAAATGATGTTTTTTTAATAACAGAAACATAATAACAATTATCAAGCTCTAATACAAGACCATAAGGCAAAGCTAAACTACAAGTTTCTATAGCTAATGCAATAACTTTTACTCCACCAGAAACTCATAGGTCCACTTCGGCTTTTCTTAATGATCTACTCCTTTTTAACATCTGCATATTAATACATATGTGAGAACCACAATCAGTATCTAATACCCAAGAATGTGAAACAAAAGTAGAAAGAATGATCTCAATCATAAACGTACCTGAAGAGACAGCTTTCTTAAGCTTCTTATCTTTCAAGCTAGCAAGATAAGATGGGCAGTTCCTTTTTTAGTGTCCGTTTATTCCACAATGAAAACATGTTCTTTTGTTATTGCTCTTCTTCTTAACACCTTTTTTGGCCTTTACTACATCAGTAGAAGTCTTCTGTTTCTTGTTTTTATTCCTTTTAGAGCCTTTTTTCTTATTGTTAGAAGAACCGACAATAAGTACAGAATTGGGTTCCTTCTTAAGGCACCCTTCTACAGAATTGAGCATGTTCAATAGTTCAAGAAATGTCATATCCTTCTAGTTCATATTGAAGTTCATGACAAATTGTGAAAAACTTGAACTTAGAGACTACTGCACTAAATCAAATCTTAACTTATGGTTTATGACAAAACCTAATTGGGCTAATTTTTCAATATACCCAATCATCATAATAGGTGCATTCATGTTCTCATGCTGCCTTTAAAGCGCAGGAGACAAGCTAGCTAACATCACATATGTGGCTTGCTCAACTTTATCAATATAATATTGATATCTCTCCCAAACTTCATCAACTGCATCAAAACTAAGTTCTGGTCGCACAAGAGTGTCGAGAACGTAAAACCTCTTCTCTTACCTGAGAACTATTCTCAGGTTTCAAAACCAGTCCGAAAAGTTAGATCTAGTCAACTTGTTAGCATCCATGATGCTCCTCAAGGTCAAGTTGGTACTCATCTTTAGATTCAGTAATCGAAAAACATACATGGAGCAAGTATTATTTTATATCCAAAATTAAATAAAATAAGGACTTTAAAATTATTTTATTACTCCCACTATTTTATTTAAAATAATAACCCTCACTATTAAATCGAGAAATTACCAAATAGTTTCCTAGTGGGTTAAGATCCTATTTAAAATTAATTTATCTTGAGTTTGCTAAACAAACAGAAAAAATTTAAATTAGTTAGAAAACTACTTTTCAATCATATCTTATGTGACTTCTAAAATCGTTCGTTGACAACTCTTTACTAAAATATATCATATATATTATTCCTAAACATGTCTCTAAATCCATATGATTATGAGTTTGCTTATCCAAATCATACAAATTTAGTTAAGTGGGACCTATAATTTTAAGATAAAACATATCCGAGTTAAAGTGACTTTAAGTTTACTCAACAAATCAAGTAATAATTAGAATTCTAGTTTTGTTATTAAATAATGGAAGGCAATTATCACATTGATCTCATTAAAATAATATAATCTCATTATATTTATAGTTTCAAACATAATCTAATGATGAAATATATTCTTCAAAATTTTTGCTTGATTCTGATTATTGATTTGATGACAATGTTAATTTAATGATTCAACTCTTGAAAAATTAAATTAAATTCCAAAAGTTTTCCTAATAAAAATTTCCTTTGAAACCAATTTTCAAATTTGAAAAAATACTTTTTCAATTTTATTAGGAGTATAAACTAATTTAATTTTCATTAAATTAATTTAATATTAAAATTAAGGTTTACAAAGATGAAAATCATATACAATACGATGGGAAGGCATTTTGGTGTGTTCTGCACCAGTCAGAGGTGACTGTGCATGCGCCCTCAATCAACAGAGAATGTTGACTGGTACGTGCAGTCATGTCTACTCAGGCGTGACCCTTGCCCACCGTGTCCCATGTTTTCCCGAATCGACATTCCCACGTCTGCTTTCCTTATGTCGCTACTCCCATGTTTTCCGGGGGGCAGATCCTCTGTCCCCAAATTTGTGTACCAACCCTGTCCCATTAAATCCAAGCCATCTATTTGTGTGGGTCCCACATAAATAGATGACTTGGATTTAATGGGACAGAGTTGGTACACAATTTTTGGAACAGAAGATTTCATCCCTGTTTTCCGAACGCGGAGTAACGTGGACTCGTTTTTGCAACCGATGTTCCCACATTTTCTACTGTCGAGAGTCCAACCGACAGTTCTCCAACTGCTTCTCTATTTTTTTTTCTTACCTTTGCCTCCCTGCCGCTGATTAATCTCCATCATTGCTTCCCATCGCTTCGTCTACTGTGTCATCTATGGGCCTTTAATTGCACATTATGATCTTACTAGTGGTGTTGCCACTTAACCATCACGAATGACGTTTCGCTGTTGGTGAGACACTCCATCGGTGGCGTTCAAGCCATTGGTGAGTTTAATCATAAACCCTAGTTAAATAAATGCAAAACGTAGGCAGTAAATTACAAGGATAGGCAAACACAATAGTAGAAATAGGGAACACGCGTAGATAGAAACAAAACAAGGTATAATAAACGCAGACAGAAAACGCAGGAAGAAGATCCAAAACAATGTTCACAATAAACCTTCCAGAATCATCGCAAGGCAAAACACACAAAATATTCCAAATCTTAGGCAAATGATATTCTAGAGCGCATAAACCTTATTCCTTGCAATTAATTAAAATTTCAGAACTTTATAACACACATGCGAATTAATATTTCAGAAACATGATAAAACATCTGTAAACAAAATTTCAGAAATAGAAAAAAAATAGTATTGGAGAAAGACAAAAACAGTAGCATAAAAACCTTAATTTTTATCAAAATAAACAAGAATCAAGCAATTGATCCAAGTTAAACAATTAAAGGAGACTCTAATACCATTATTGGAATCCAAAAGTGATCAAATCACGGGCGAAGCGGAAAACAAAAATTTTTACAAATTCCGAGCAGATCCTAATAGTTGATTAACTTGAATAAAACAAAATACGAATCATAAAAAATCGTACCTTATTTGTATTCCTGTTGAAAATCCTTTGAAACTTTTCTTAATTTGTCAACCATGAGCCGTTCAAACGTCGAGCCTCTGACGATATCCTCAGAGCAATTTCTCAAGACTATTTGGAGAGAAAGAACAAAAGTGCTAGCTTCCAAAACGCTCTTCCTATTAATAGAAAAATTATTAGGATTTTTAATTTTTATTAAAATTAGATTCTTTAATTATAATTAAAATTAAAATTAAAATCAAATTCTAATTATTATTAATTTAATTTTAATAAAATCAAATATCTCATGTTTGATCCTTAAAGTTTCTCAAACTTTATAATTAAGTATAACTTAATTAAATTATTTTTCTTTCACAAATTGCTCTTTAATGTGTGACTTGTTAGGTTTCTAATATATTGGTAATGATTATAAATTCTACTTCTAATTCACAATTAAAATTAGATATATTAAAATTTCTTTTAATTTATCTTTAATTATCTAATTAAATCATTTATAATCATAAATCAATATTGACATCTAGCAATATGTCATGATCACCCAAATAGCAGAAATGTCAAAATGGTTGACTTAACCTGTCAATGCATGGTTATGAAGGATATTAATTCTTTCATCATCTAATGTTCCAATTAGACAGAGTATATATACAATGTCTACTCTTTTCCTCCAATCATCTTCATTCTTGCTAATTAGTAATTGATTTATAATTGAAATTTAAAAACTCCTTTTCAAATATCAATTCACTTTAGCGAGAGAATTCCATAAATCACTACTAATTAAGAGCAATAGAAAATTCTCTTTAATTACTTTAGAGTGATAAATCCTTTATTGTCTTACGCAACCATCTTTGTATAGTTCATACTGTATCCAATTACTACTAACTGTATTATCCTAGGATGATTAATAAGTAACATCAAAATACAGTAATTCTTACACAAGATATCTTTGTAATCTCAAATATAAGGATCAATTAGACAACCATCATTATGATAAAATCCACAGACACTTAAGTAATATTCCATTTGGTATTCTCATAGTCAGGTCGGTTTAGTGACTTATTCTCTAATAATGACCCTTACATTAGTTTAAGTATCTCCATACTTTAATTTATTAGACCAATTACTTTCTTAATAAGAAAGAAACATAGCGTATGCTAGTTTTATCATTTCAACAATATCCTGTCTTGATGAAACTACAACTAGAAACATTTAGTAACAATACGTAAATGTAAATTGAATCTCAAAATTATGATCTTATCATAATTTCAATTACACATTAATTATTCCAAGCATTTTAGCTTTAGTATTAAAACATGAAATGCAATTAAATTAATACAAAAAGATAAAGAAAGCCTTTTCATTAATTAAATAATAATATCATACATCAAATTACATCCAATTGATTGGTTGCAAAAGCATAAACTAACAACTCATAAATGGTGTAGAAATTTTCAGCAGCTAATCGGAAGATTCGACAAATTTCACTAGGGGCAAATACAACATTTTCATGGCATCAAACCCCCCAGCATAGAAAGAAGAAGTTATGTCCTGAAATGTACAATACAAAGATATCTACCACTAACAAAAGCCCCAGTGGATATGAGTAGTTTAATGATGATGTTATATGTCCTAGAGATGATTAAAACAAAATTTACTCACCTCAGCAATTCTAGGTACAGCAGTTTGCTTAATAAAGACACAAAGTTGAGCCAATATTAGCACAAGACCAATAACGACTTTGTCAACTTGGAATCCCTTAGTCACAGCTTGCTTTTGCTTGCCTAACTTATTTCTTCCCGAAATTGTGAGGAAGTCATTATCCAAATTGCTGAAGAAATTTTGAGATCCTTCTTATACCAAATCAATAACCAAGCTTCTCAGTTTAACTACTAGCCCCAAATCATCATCAATAAGTTGGCGAAAATCTTGGAAATAATATATCATGCAAATAATTAAGGATGTATTGCCAAGTGTGCCAGCAATTATGAGATTGATGCATTTGTGGGTAAGACCTACGCAAAGTGCAAGAAAAGTGACTGATTTTGTGGAGGCAGCGAAGAGGGTTATAGATAAGGCAGTCGAAAACCATTTAGTTATTATGTTTCCTATTTTAGTTGTGATTTTATTTTAGATTAGGAGTCCTTATTATGTTTCCTATTTTAGTTGTGATTCTATGTTAGACTTTATGCCTAATTAAGAGTCCTAATTAGGGTTAATGTTTGTTATTTTCGAACCCTATTTAAAGGGATAAGCAGAATTTTATGAAAAATAATAGTGTTAGAGTGAGGCTCTATCAAGGACGAGCCCCTTACTCAACTATCAACATAGGTTCGCCAGTGGAAGGGGAGAACAAGGCTAAGGGAAAGGAAGTAAGCTTCCCCGTGGCTAGACTCGTGACTAGATCCTTTACTAGGGCCCTTATTAATGTGATATCAGACCCACTTGTCATGGGTGAAGTGGAGAGCTTAGCGAGCAAGCTTGATACTTTCATTTAACATATGACCATGCGGTAGCCGACGTTAGAGGAGCTTGCATGCCATGTTTGAGCATCAAGAAAAGAGGCAGGAAGGGAGGTTGATCGTGGGTCAAATAGAGGCAACTGAGGAAGTCATCATGGTTCAGCAGAGCGAAAAAATGGGCAAACCGAAGGGCAGCTGATACTTAGGTACTCCAAACTTGAATTTATGTCCTTTGATAGGTCAAAAGACCCATTGATATGGCTGAAAAAGTGTCAATAGTTCTTTGCGAATCAAAAAACAATTGAAGGAGATAAAGTAGGGTTGGTGACTGTCCATTTAATGGGAGAAGCTCAATAATGGTTTTGTCAGGTGGAACATAGGAATGTCAATGAGCCTAACCTTATAAATATTTTTTAAAAAAGTTAAAAATAACATCATTTTTGACGTTTTGATCAGGCCAAATAATTTTAGCCTATCGCTTGATTAACCAAGGCCAAAATTAGGCTGGGTCGGGCTACATCAAAATTGATATTCCTACTAGAATAGGAAGAACATGAGTTGGATTGGAAAGGATTTAAAGAGCAATAAAATGTGAGATTTGGTCTGCCCTTGAGTACCAACCCTTTGGAAGAACTGGCTAATTTAAAGCAAAATGGAACGGTAGAGGAGTATCAACACCAGCTCCAATCCTTATTAGCAAGGACCACTGATTTGAGCTCTTGTTAGCAAGTGAATTTATTCACAACAGGGCTAGTAGAAAACCTTCGATTAAAATGGAGATGCAACAGTTGGGAAACTTCAAAATTGTCATCAATATGGCAAGAGCTTTAGAGAGGAAACAACAGGGCCTGCAATCGGTCAGTACCAAAATTTCAGCAGGTTGGGCAGCCTTGAAATCGGTAGCAAGTGGTTCTGTTCTTGCTAAAAATCGGACCGACAAAGGAGGGAGTAGGGGAGGGAAATTGACAGCTTCTAATGGCAATAATTCGGCTAACAATACAACCCCATTTTCAAGCGACTTTCTAGGGTTGAGATGGCAGAAAGAAGGGATAAAAGGCTGCACCTTTAATTGCGATGAGTCATACTCGGTGGGGCATAAGTGCAAGTAACTTTTATGTACCAGACTATGATAGTGAGCAAGAGGAGGAAATGGTAGGGGATCCTGAAATATCTCTACATGCCATTAGTGAAATTGGGAGCTCCCAAATAATGTAATTAAAAGCTCTAATAGCAGGATGGTCGATATGGGTGTTAATGGATTCAGGAAGTACACATAATTTCATTAGGGAGGGAGCCATAACGAAACTTAAGGCAGTGTATGGTTGTTGTCCCTGTTAGTGGGGACAGAAGACAAAACAAAAAAATCCTGTCCCTCCCTTATGTTTGGTTGCTGTCCTTGAATTTTTGTCTTCTGTCTCCGGATGACAGAGACAAAAAATTTTGTTCCTCTCCTCTCAAAAAGCAAGGACAAAATTTTTTGTCCCTTG
>JAOQMP010000004.1:3064367-3078590 GCA_027563575.1 Erythroxylum pedicellare
CCGTGAAAATATTACATAAAAATATAATAATTATTTATCATACATTAGATTCTATTTTATCGATTTTTTAAATAACATTCCATTACAGCATATTACAAACACTTCCACTTATTTTAAACAATCTTTTACCGTATCATATTCCATTCCAAATATATTTTCATTCTATTCGATTATAGATGCCAAACTCGTAGAGTCTCTATGAATTTTAGGCGAGACAATGACACGTAAACAGGAAGCACCAATAAGAAGACTTCTTATCTTAATTACCGGATATTTTCTATTTATACCCAAAATATACGAACATTATCCAAACAGATTTTTCTTCGACTCTTCTCATTTTCTCGCTAGCCAAAGAACCACCATCTTCCCTTTCCCACCCCCAAAACATGGCAATTTCTTGTATCAGATGATCTTCTAAGTTCTGATTCACCGAACTCTAAACGTCTGTTGGACGATCAGATATTTATTTCAAAATGGCGCTGCTCTTCCATTCTCCAGAGTTCTCTACTGCGAATATTCTCTTTCATTCCAATCCTAACCCTAAATCTAGAAATCTCAAGAGCCTCGCTGTGTGCTCTAGGGTTAGGACTGGGGTTAAAGATTGCGACGTCAACACTTCGCGGATGAACCAAAATGTTTGGGCTTACGGTCAATTTCCGATTTCGGTGAAGCAAGCGAAACGGAGCAAAGAGGAAGAGGAGAAACAGAATTACTACGTAAATATGGGATACGCTATTAGGACTTTGAGAGAGGAATTTCCGGAGCTCTTTTACAGGGAGCTTACTTTTGATATATACAGGTTCGTGTTTATATGTTGATTGCTAGGTGACCAAGTATTTGGTTGGTTGTATCTATGTTGTAATTTTGCTTGAAGTAGTCGCATGACAGCACGTTCTACCGTTTGTAGAGCGAAATAAAGAAATTGGATTTAGATGTTGTGAATGTTGTTGAAGAATATAATTTGGGATTTAACATCAAGATTAGAAGTTGATCACAATCAGGATAATTGAAGATCATCTGGAAGACTGTAAGGCTTGGTTTTTCTAGGACATTGGTGTTCTATTTGGAGTTCACATGGTTGTAAATATTGAAAAGTCTCAACTAAAAACCAGAATATTCTTAGCTTTAGATCTGCCATTATAATTGTATATGCAGAAATTGCAGAAGAGTCTTCGCAATCAAGTGGTGCATTTCTTCACCATCTGTCCTGTCATTTAAAAATGTGTTCTTGATTTGGCGACCATTTCTAGTAACTTTATTTGGTTCAGGTGGTCGATTGAGGTAACTGTTTGCCTTGTGCTTGTAGTTTAACTGGAGGCCAAGTTAGAATGTGTCACTCTTTTAGACATGCTATTGTTAAGAAATTATAACTGTATTCTGTCTTTTTCTAGGGACGACATTGTGTTTAAAGATCCAATCAACACCTTTGCTGGCCTTGAGAACTACAAATCAATCTTCTGGGCACTGCGGTTCCATGGAAGGATATTTTTCAGGGCTTTGTGGGTTGACATAGGCAGTGTGTGGCAGCCTGCAGAGAATGTCATCATGGTTCGATGGACCGTGCATGGCATCCCAAGAGTCCCATGGGAAAGTCACGGTCGATTTGATGGTACTTCGGAGTACAAACTTGACAGCAAAGGGAAGATTTTCGAGCACCAGGTTCACAACATTGCTCTCAATCAACCTCCAAAGTTTAGGGTGGCAGCAATGGAGGAATTAATCCAATCTATGGGTTGTCCTTCAACCCCAAAACCGAGTTTCTTTGAGATCTTATCCTCATCTTCAAAGAGCAACCAGAGATATTAAAGAACCTTCTAAATTTTGGTTTATGGTGGAATCTGCGAGCTTCAGTTTGACCGCTTTTTTGGCATATAAGAACTCCCTTGGACAGCCATCGATGGCTTTGTAGTAATGACCTCTCACATTTAAAGTGTAAGCTGTGGCAAATGTGCACTGCATTTAGCCGTTTTTTGACTTGAAGACGAAATCTATATATGAAATGTATCATCTTGTACATAGATATATACATGTATTAGTTGAGTGCAAGTTAAGTTTCTGCTTTCACGTTAGATGTGTGTCCATAATCTATTTTCTTTTTCATTAGCATTGACATTCCTCTTTTTACTTGCTATAGTTTGGTGGTGTACACGTGGGAAGATACATTAGACTACTCTTACAAGGCTTTGCTCGAATCCAACTGACAAGGCAATGTTCTTGATTCTTGTCATTGTTCTTTGCAGGCTTGACAATGTGTTGGGCCAGTTTCATGTTTCTGTGTTTGAGTCCGCCAAGCATGATTAAATATATATTTTTAATTTTAAAAATTAAAATAATAATTTAATTATTAAATTTAATTTGTTGGATTTTAAATTGGATTAGACTTAAACATCATGTCTACAGTAAGAAAAGGAAGTGCACATGATGACTTGCAAGATATTCGAGTGAAGCGATGGTTCCAAATAGATGACGACTATTATAAAGTGGGAACTCCACGCACAGCACAGGGACCATTTATTAACAACAAACATCCTTTATGATTAACAGGCAGCAGCCAGCAGGGCCAGTAGCCACCGCATCTCTATCAATGGTCCCAGTCCTATCATCGTTTTCGCGATCCCTGAATCATTGCTACATCATTCATTCATTCAACTATGAATCCTCACCAACTTCTGTATATTTCTTCTTCTTCTTTTTTTCCCGGGTGAACCAATAAACACGGACGTGATGACCAGTGCCAGTTTTGCTGTTACAATTAAGTTGGATTTTTTTGGGTAGCACAGTCTTTTCGTATGCTTCTGTCATACAAGGACGAAGGTTGCCGTTTGTTTAATTAGTTTTCGTTTTTCTGCTTCGGAAACCACCCGTCTCCGTCTCGGTCTCACGGTGTCAGTGTAGTCCGTCCACCACCGTAATAAAACTCCTTTTCTCTTCCAGTCATTTTCACTTCTTATTAACTCCAAAATCACCACCACCCCCAAAAAAGTTGCTTCGACTTCACTCTGTCTCTCTCTGTCTCTCTCTCTCACACACACACACACACACTATTATAAATATCTACACACCAACGAACACGATACTCATTACTCATTACGCGTTAGATTCCGATTTCAAATTTGGTTTTAGTAAGTTAAGTCGACGAGAGGAGTCGGTGACGGAGATATGGATTCACCGGCCATGACATTCGATGAAGTATCCATGGAACGTTGCAAAAGCTTCGTCAACGCCCTGCAGGTGATCCTTTTTCTTTAATGATTTGCTTTGATTTTCGGGCATCCGTATTGCATCTGACTACTCAATAACCGTGTTTACAAATGATTTTCGGTTTTGATTTTGATGTAGGAGCTCAAGAACTTGAGGCCTCATCTGTATTCTGCGGCAGAGTACTGTGAGAAGTCTTATCTTCACAGCGAACAGAAACAGATGTAAGGAGTTTCTTCTATTTTAGATCAGTGTTACTACAATCTGCATGGGTTAGTTTATCTTTTGGCTCGATTAGAGCACAAAAGCTTCATTTATGTGACTTCGAAGTGAAGTTACTGAATGTTTTTCTTCGATACATTGTTGTATTCTATGAATGATTAACCGTATACACTAATATAGTTGATTTTGGTTTTTCAACGCCATGGGTGAACTGAATACCGAAGAATTTGGGTTTACATGTGGTTGCTTTGCAAAAAGACGATTTAATCCTTCTTTTATTAATGTGGAATCCGTGCGTCAGTTGATTTCTCATTTTCGAGAACTCTATTTCCTGTTACGGATTAGGGTACTGGACAACCTGAAAGATTATGCTGTTCGAGCCCTTGTAAATGCTGTTGATCACCTTGGCACTGTAGCCTACAAGTTGAATGACCTGCTTGAACAACAAACATTGGACGCGTCAATCATGGAGCTAAAGGTTTCTTGTGTACATCAGGTAAAATTTCCTGTGCCGGTAGGGATGAGTGGCTTTCTGATTGAACTAAACATTTAATGAACATAAAAGCTCATTCACTTTGCCATTGTTAGCAAATTGTCAATTGGCGTATGTATACGGACAAGGAAGGTCTTAGGCAGCAGCAGTTGTTGGCAATTATTCCTAGACATCACAAGCATTACGTTTTACCAAGTAAAAATTTATTTTTGTAACTTGTAAGCTTTTTCTGGAAGTGATTTCCGGTCGGTGGTTATGCATTATTTTCTCCACTTATTTCTATTTATTCTCCATTTCTCCTTAGATTCTGTCAATAAGAAGGTACACTTTAGCCCGCTCATACAAACTGATGCAAGGCAAAAGAACTTCCAAGCTACATCTTGTTTGCAGCCTTCAGGTATGATGATGTACCGTGGTTCCTCTTCCAACCTTTGGTTTCTTGTGATTAGTCTACATATCCACCTTCTGTTTCTTCTTCGTTAGGGAGTTTTACTTATCAGAATATTCTGTATCAGATTCCCCTGCAGCAAAGACACTTTCTTGGCACTTAGCCTCAGAAACCAAGTCTATTTTCAAAGGGAGTAGGTCAGTGCATGAATTTTCTTGATTTAGCATTTCTTTTTACTTAAAAGCATTGATACAACTGGCTTTTCATTAAATGACTCTTGCTGTTGAGGACCTTCTCTGAGAACAAATGAGTCTATTCGTAATGCAGCAATGAAGATTCAAAAATTTCCGGGAAATCTTCTATGGGTTTTGAACTCCTAGGTATGTGCAAAAATGAAAATTGCCTTGCAGAGTAAATTCAACTGCAGCAAAGTGGCTAAAATGATATTTATGTAACGATCTGAGTTCCTGTGCTTACAGATAAAGAGGAGAGTGCAAGGGGAGCTCCTGCCGAGCTATTTAGTGGAAGCCCTGGATCCAGTGTAGCTATGCAATCATTTGGTGTCCTCCGCAGGGTAACTCCTGTATTAATTAGGACACAAAGTACAAACATGCCCATTTTTCATCTAAGTGCACGGTTGATAATCTACCCAAATGTCGAATCTGGCTTATTTTTGGAACGAAGTTCTGAACTTTTTATGAGCATCAATTCTTCTGAAACCATTCTGTTAAGCAAGTCTACGTAGCGATAAGCATAAATTGAGAGTCTATTTCTGAAAACAATTGTAAGTTACTCGACAAATATGCCTCTGGCAAGGACTCCATATTCTGAGAGTCTGACAAATCATGTCAACAGCTTCATTGTTATAAGACTGCAAATATTTCCAGCATTTGAGTGACCTGGAAGTACAGGCATGAAATATAACAGTACCTATTTCAAGTCTTAAGGATACTCATATTGGCATCAGGATAGTTGGTGGTTTTGACTGAAAAAAGTTGTATGAATTGTCTTTTGATTCTTGTGTAATCTACTAATCTTCATAGTTTGTCACTGTCAAACTAACGAAATTGATGAGGGGAATTTCGACATACAAGTTGATCAATTTGTGTTGGGGACTGTGTAATGTAGCAATTATTTTAAGTAAATGTGATGTGAAGATTGGTGGATAAGACAGTTGTTCATCTAAAGCCTGAAACTTTGGGTTTTGAATGACTTGGAAAGGTAGGTTTGGCTATAAAATTGTCTTTAGTGTAATTCAAATTTTAGAGTTTGTTGATGACGTGACTCTCTCAAAGAGGTATGCGTAAGTAAAGTGTATCAAATTATGAATTAAATGATTTAGGCAGAAGGTTGGATAGGGTTATAACTACCAATTTATGGCCATTTGTTGGAAATTGCACTTTTATGGTGACTTCAAACGTCATCACTGAAACTCTTGACTCATGTTTATGTAAGAGAATAGTTTGTATATGATATCTGAATGAATCTGCATATGTGAGCAGTGACATGGTTCAGACATCGCAACAAAAAGTTCAGAACAGAAAAAAAGTTAAAAAGCTTTTTCTCTTTGCAGGAACCGCTGGACAGTAGTAAACCATTTAGGTCATTTGATAATTCAAGGCGTGAAATTGTTCGAGCCCCTGTTCAGAGTAAAAGCGTACTGTCAGCGTTCTTTGTCAAGCAGAAGTCGTCAAAGCTGAAGATTGGCTGTGTCTCATAAATCATACCGTTCTCACCTCTATTGATATTCCTCTGAAGTGCCAGTTAATGTCTCCTGCGATTGTTGATGTAAGTACTTTTCTCGGTAATTAGTTAGTCAAATTGTTTAAAGTTACAAGTTTAGCTCCAGTTTGGGTCTGAATATGAGCGTTTTGTACATGTAAAATGGATAGTTTTATAATGTGGAGACATGGTCTCTAACAAGTTAGTCTGGTGGATGGCTTGTGTTTGATGACTTGGAGACATGGTCTCGAGTATTTTTGTCATTCTCAAGAACTAGAGTTAGTTCTCCAATAGTTTTAACGTCAGTTCTGCATTTGATGGGAATTTACCATCTTTGTGTCAAGCTTTTGTTATATTCGTCAGGATGTTACAAATTCAAATGCCTGGCTGCGAGAAATGAGTTGTTCAGGGGTACGTAGTGTTTGCACATAAAGCATACTTCAGACTACAAAGTAAAAGCATGTGGTATGCCATCTGGATTGATGATGATTATTCTTATATTGAGATATCTTTGGTTATCGGTTGCGTGATAAAACCAAGGTGCTAATTGGGTTGATTTGATCCAATAGAACCACCAAATGTCTTCCCCCACTTGTGTTTTTGTTTGGATAATATGCATTACCAACCATACCTTTCTTAAAAGACTCAATTTCGCACGAGCATGCTAAAATTATTAGGGATATCATTTTGTGTATGTAATAATTTATAAATCATGTAATATAATAAATCATTTAATTAATTAACAATTTAAAATAAAATAACGTACTTGATCTCTTTGATATTAATGTTAATTGCATCAAAAAAATTTAAAATTTTGAAAATTTTTAAAAATTTATTTAACATGCGACTTGAGTTTTTAATTTTAAAAAATCTTATACTATTAATTACATAATATCAAAATAAGATGTTTAAGATTTAAAAAATATTTATAAAATTAGTTAAAAATTAAAAAATTTATTAAATGAATTATCTTTAAAGCGTAACTCTGAAACTATAGTTAAGTGGAGTCGAATCAATTATTAAACGGTGATGGATTTTATAAACAAGTAACAGCAGCATATAATAAATGAGTTCGTTTGCTTTTCGGTTTCTCTTTTTCAATGAAGAAACGTGAATCTGTAGATTTCTTATTAGACGCTGTTGTACAGTATCCTGTCCCTTTCTTTGGTGGTATGGTCGATGTTCCTTGCCAGACAACACTTCGTGTTCCTCTTCCTCTTCCTCTTCCTCTTCTTCTAGTCCACCATTTCGGTAAGACCAGTAGTAATAGCTAATGTAGTAGGTATGGGAAGGATATAGAAATCCAGTAAACATCAGTAATTTTGTCAGACAATATTAGAAAAAATCAAAATCCACAATTTTCTTAACAAATTGGGTCAAACGTCGTCGTACTTCACCTGCATATCTGAAATTAATACGTTCATGTCAGAACCAGTGACCGAACGCTCCAGATCTGGAAATTTATCTTAACTGGCAGAAAAAGTAAAAACAATATTATATTAACCATTTTTAGAAGATTTTAAATTATGTATATAAAAAAATAGCAACCGACATATGTAAATTCAGAATATAAATTATAAATAAAGACAACGAATCGCTATAAACAAGGAGTTGGAATGAGATTCGCTTAACTTCCCTCACGAATCCGTAGGCTCTTTGGAGCTGCCCCAAGTCGCAAGAGAGCTGCTTTGCTTCTGTTCCGTTTCTTCAAGAAGTCTTTTTCATTTTCTTTAATCTATTTTTCTTTGGAAAAAATGTATTTATTTTGATTTTTTAATTCTTCATTCTTTAAATAATCCGTCACTGTTTTTCTTTTTTTCTTTTTTTTGGATGGAGAAGAGACGACGAAATCCACGTGAAAACCATCTTGACCTTACACTCTGTTGACTCTCTCTCTCTCTCTATAGCTCTATCTCTGACTCAAGTCACAAGCTTTATCTTGCAATCGGAGTTGCTTGTGTTCGTGGGCAGCGGTTGGTGTTGTTTCGTAGGTGTTGTTTAGTGTTGCATGTTCTTGTGGTGAATTTGTGAGCTGATTTAATGGGGTTGTAGTGAATGGGTTCTTTAGAGACTGGGCTTCCCTTGAAAAGGGACGGCCTTCTTCGCTCTTCTTCAGCTACTAGAACCGATAGGCACGCTTTTTTGCAGCGACCCAGATCGAGATTCTCTCGTTTCTTGTTTTTCAAGAAGTTGGATTACTTGCAATTGGTCTGTACGTTCGCGGTTTTCCTTTTCTTTGTGATTCTCTTCCAGATGTTCTTGCCCGGTTCTGTGAGCGAGAATTCGAACGATTCTTGGAAGCTGAAGAAAGGGATGGTTTCTGAGGATTTGATGTACTTGAAGGAGATGGGTAGCTTTGATTTTGGAGATGATATCAGATTCGAGCCTTCCAGACTTTTAGAGAAATTTAAAAAGGAAGCTAAGGAGCTCAATTTTTCATCCACCTTCAATACGACGCAACATCGGTTTGGTTACAGGAAGCCTCAGCTTGCATTGGTCAGTTTCTATTAGTAATGGATCTTTCTCACTGTTTCAAATTGTTGTCTTGGTAGAGTTGATTTTGTTGAATGAAACTATCGTTTATTTTGATTTGTTTTGATTTCATTTCCTTTTCCACTAATAGGTGTTCGAGGATCTGTCGGCTGGTCCCCAACAGTTGTTGATGGTGACTGTTGCAACTGCACTGCGAGAGAATGGTTACGAGATTCAGGTTATTTCATTGATATGTTTAAATTACCAATTCCGAGTAATGATTGCGGGTATTAGTGCTAAAGAAAGCTAAGTTTATTTAGACAAAAAGTTGCTCTATGGTTTTTGTCTGTTAATGCCATTATCCATTACTTGTAACATTAAGTTATGTCTAATTTTCTTTGGTTGATGCGATTTTTGGCAGGTATATTCAGAAACAGATGGTCCCGTACGCAATGTTTGGAAGAACATCGGGGTTCCTGTTACTATTTCTCAAATCAGTAACAAGATGGAGAATGCTGTTGATTGGTTGAAGTATGTAGTGGAAGCAAATTTCCAACGCACGATGACATTTAGTATAGCATTTTTATGAGTGAAGCCGAGGTCTTATGTTTAGTTAGTGAAAATAAATATATGGAAAAATGAAAACTATCAATGTGAAGCTTATCCTTATATGCTGGGCCAGTATGTTGTTTGCTTTGTTATAATCTGATAAAAAAAAATGGCGTTGTAAGATTCAAAATCTCTGTATATCAAGAAGATATAGCCAATTAGTTACTGCTTTAGAATAACCCCTTCTCAATTTAAGTGATCGTGGTTTCTCTCATAACTGACTTGGGGATACTCTTTCTGCAGCTTTGAGGGCATACTCGTACTTTCTATTGAGGCCAGAAACATCATTTCTAGGTAATATGTACCTCCAGAAGTTTAAGTCGGTTCCTGCACGTTTTCAGCATTCTCATTATTTGATATATGATAGTTTTAAATTCCTCCTGTAAACATGATAGAAGTTCTCTTTTCTGCAGTGAAAATTGTCTAATTCTAAATGCAAGTTTAATGTCACATCATGACTCAAGGATATCATTCCTATAATAATGCAAGTTTATGGTGTTTTGCTTGTCTAAGTACTTAACTTGAATTCACTTGTTACAGTTTAATGCAGGAACCTTTCAAGGCCATACCTGTCATATGGACAATCCATGAGAAAGCACTTGCTTTGCGCTCAAGAAAGTACATCTCATCTGGGCAGATTGACATTTTCAATGACTGGAAGAAAGTTTTCAACCGTGCTTCTGTCGTTGTCTTCCCTAACCATTTCCTTCCAGTATGTGTTTAAATTATCCTCTTTTGGACTTTAGCCTAATTCTTTTGGTACTTTCTTGCAGTTTTAAATGTTCCTTTCAGGAAATTCAGTTCAAATTTGAATTGTCAATATAAGTATTCTAAATTACTCTTTTGATTGAGTGGGTGGATCCATGTATTGAACAGATGATGTATTCTGCTTTTGATGCTGGAAATTATTATGTGATTCCGGGCTCTCCAGCTGAACCATGGGCAGCAGAGACTACAATAGCATCTGAGAATTCACGTATGAGGATGGGTTATGGGCCTGATGATACTGTGATCGCAGTGGTGGGAAGCCAATTTCTGTATAAGGGTTTGTGGCTGGAGCATGCACTAATTTTACAGGCTTTATTACCACTTTTCTGGGAGTTCCCATCTGATTATAGTTCAAGCTCTCATCCAAAAATACTTGTATTAAGTGGGAATTCAACTAACAGTTACAGTTTGGCTGTAGAGGTATGTTTTAGATGCTCACTTTCAGTACATAGCTTATTTGTTATGAAAATCTATCTCAATATTTGAATTCATTTCATAGGCTATTGCTGCTAACTTGAGTTATCCAAGAGGTGCGGTGAAGCACATAGCTGTTGAGGGGGGCTTGTTGGGTCTTCTAAAGGTTGCTGATTTTGTGATTTATGGATCGTTCTTTGAGGAGCAGTCATTTCCTGAAGTTCTGTTGACAGCCATGTGTATTGGGAAACCAATTGTGGCTCCAGACCTCTCCATTATCAAGGAATATGTATGTTTCTAATTGCTGCTTTTTTCTTTAGTCTTCTTCTGGACACATTTTACATTCAGAGAGGATTTTGCGTTCTTAAGCTCACTCGTACAATCAAAATAATTCATTCTTTTTGCCTTCAATTTAGGTTCTATCCATATTCTGCTTCTATCTACATGCGTAGAGAATATTGTGATTTTCTTCAGATGTTGAACCAGATTACATTCTGTTACTACTGCATTCATTCACTTTCTCATTTCACTTCTCTATGATATCCAAGCACAGCAATCTTTAGTACTTTCATCTTGTTATGGTAGTTTTGCATTTCGAAATTATGGAAATTTTGTTTTACTTTTAAGAATAAATCCTCTTCACATAAGTTGACGAGATCAGTTTTTAGTTCTGCTGTGAATGCCCAAGCAGTCTATGTGATAGTGGAAGACTAGAGAACCAGCAGAGTTGATGGTTTTCTTAATTTATGATATGATATCTTTGCAAAGTAGAAAATTTTACGATCTTGTTCTTGAATGTTCATGTGTTACCTAATCTACTAAGAATTATAAGTACTGAAACAGGCATATTTATTTATTTTTTTCCTTTTTTAGTTGTTGCAATTGATGACGTTTGAGCAAAGTACTGACTGTATTGACAATAACAATTAGGTCAATGACAGGGTTAATGGATATCTTTTCCCAAAGGAGAACATAGGGGTTCTGAGTCAGATTATGTTGGAGATTATCTTTTCATCAACTGCAGCACATAATGTTGGTTCATTAGGAAAGCAGTCTGCTAAAAATCTCATGGTTCGAGAAAGTATCGAGGGCTATGCCTATCTACTCTCTAATGTTCTCAAATTACCATCAGAAGTTGCAAGTCCAAAATCTGTTGCAGATATCCCTTCAAAACTGAAAGAAGAATGGCGCTGGAATCTATTTGAAGAATTTTTTAATTCAACATATGAGGATAGGACTTTGAGAAGTTCTGGATTTCTGGACAAGTTTGAAGAGATCTGGAACCATACTCAAAGAGAGAGCTTTGGTTCATCAGTTGCTATTGATGATTCATTTTCATATGGCATTTGGGAGGAAGAAAAAAATAATGAAATCTTTAATATTAGAAAAAGAAAAGAAGAAGAAGAGGTAAGAATCCTTGTAGCCAATTAAGGTATTTGAACTGGTAATTTTTCGTGACTTTTCTTGAATGAGATTATCTTTCAGTCTAAGTTAATATTGTTTGAGATATTATACAGCTAAAGGATAGAACTGAACAGCCTCATGGAACATGGGAGGAAGTATATCGAAGTGCCAAAAGGGCTGATCGGTCTAAGAATGACTTGCATGAGAGGGACGAAGGTGAACTTGAGAGGACAGGTCAACCCTTATGCATATATGAACCATATTTTGGAGAAGGGACCTGGTCTTTTCTTCACCCTGGCTCACTTTATCGAGGAATAGGATTGGTGAGTCTTCTATCTGTGTGACGAAACTACTATTACTGAGTACAAAGTGGGCTGAAAAATCTGTATGCCCTTAATTTTAAGTATCCTGTTATGGCATTCTTTATTCATGTATTAAATATTTGTATGTTTATTTTAAACGGTAATATTCTAAATAATATGCAGTTATAGTTACAGGCATCTATTGTTTCAAATTAGATATTGAATCATTGACTGCTGCATGCAGTCAACCAAAGGTAGAAGACCTAGGACGGATGACATTGATGCATCCTCTCGCCTTCCACTTCTTAACAATCCATATTACCGAGATATCCTAGGTGAATATGGAGCATTTTTTGCAATTGCAAATAGGGTTGATCGTGTTCATAAGAATGCTTGGATAGGGTTTCAGTCTTGGAGAGCAACAGCCAGGAAGGTATTCTGCAATTCCTTGCTATGTAATAGTTTCCTTTTTTAGCTCTGTTTTGCATAGACATTAGAGTATAGAAAAAGATGCATGAAAAAGGATTTTAAACTGATTTAAAGTCTTATTCTCAGTATTTTGTAGTAGCTACAGAGTTATTGCAAAGAAATGATAAGATTTCTGAACTATATAGTATTTGACGTTCCTTAGTCCTGTCAACAGGTTCCACCTGACAGTGAAATTCCTCCTCTGTTGTCTCTTGCAGAAATAACTCTACAATATGGAAATTTCTCTTACTTGATCACTCTAAAAACGTGGAATTTCTAATAAGGTTTCTGAGTGGTAATTTCTTCTCACCAGTTGTTGTGTAAGAGCAGTTGGAACCTTAGTGGACTCATCATTTTTGAATAAAGAGAAACTGAAATACTGGAAATAAAATACTCCATTTGGCATTATAGAGAACCTTAGAAATTTCAGTGGTGAACAAAAAATTAGCTCTACTGGTACATCTGGGTGGAATTATGGAATATCAGTCAACTGTTTCAATTTTGTTCTTCCTTTAATGTCTTAACACCAATTTCCAACTCGGGGTTGTAACCAGGTATCTTTGTCCAAGATTGCTGAAAAGGCATTGTTAGATGCAATTCAGACAAATAGACATGGTGATGCACTCTATTTTTGGGCTCGCATGGACGTGGATCCAATAAATCACTTGAAGCAGGATTTTTGGTCATTCTGTGATGCTATAAATGCAGGAAATTGCAGGTGAGAGGCCTTTAGTTGATTGTCTTGTTCATTGTACAATCTGGAAATTGGAGAAACATAATCATGTTTCTAATCTCTACTTGGAGTTTGGCTGATGTCTTAATTTCATCGTTTGCTCAAGGTTGGCTTTCTCCGGGTGTCTCAAAAAGATGTACGGGGTCGAGCTTCATTTCAGTTCTTTGCCACTAATGCCAAATGATGGAGATACATGGTCTGTCATGTCAAGTTGGGCCTTGCCAACAAAATCTTTCCTGGAATTTGTAATGTTCTCAAGGTATGATAAGTGACTTTTCTTGCTCCTAACACGGAAGTTGAAGCTTGTCAAGTGGAATAGGTTAGAAAGCTCTACTCAATAGACCTGCCTTTGGTGCAGAATGTTTGTTGATGCCCTGGATGCAGAAATGTACGATGAACACCATCAGAGTGGGTACTGTTATCTTAATCTGTACAAGGTAACTTGTTCATCATTTTAGACATTTGATTTCTTTTCTTATTAGATTACAATTTGTTCTTATTTTATCATATATAACTATAGTGGTAATTACAAGTGTTTCAATATTCTGCAGGATAAGCATTGTTACTCTCGAATTCTTGAGCTACTAGTAAATGCATGGGCATACCACAGTGCAAGGAAGATTGTATATGTGAACCCTGAGACTGGATTGATGCAAGAACAGCACAAGTTGGAGAACCGCAGAGGCAAAATGTGGGTCAAGTGGTTTTCCCTGACAACTCTAAAAAGCATGGATGAGGACTTGGCTGAGGAGGCAGATTCAGACCGACCGAAGCGAAGGTGGTTATGGCCATCGACTGGAGAAGTCATCTGGCAAGGTGTCTTTGACAAGGAGCGGAATCTACGCAATCGACAGAAAGAGAAGAGGAGGCAACAAAGCAAGGACAAATTGAATAGAATGAGGAAGAAACGCCGCCAAAAGGTTATAGGGAAGTATGTAAAGCCACCACCAGATGAAGAATTGGAAAACTCAAATTCCACAACACTTGCTACTTCTATAGTTCTATGAGGAAGTAGGGCTCTAATTTGATG
>JAOQMP010000004.1:3138948-3151980 GCA_027563575.1 Erythroxylum pedicellare
GCATGTAAAGTTTATTATCTAGGTGATAATTGAGAGCAAGAAACTTAAACCATAAATGCCACAAAGAAATTGGTTCAATGTGATTTGTTAATCACTATATCTATCTTACGTTGCCAAATGTGAGTTTTGAATAGGTTTTGAGTAGATAAATGAACTCAAGTTAAACATTGAGTATGTTTGAACTGTCATCTGTACAGTATTTCTTAAATGAAAGATGTTCAAGTTAAACGAAGTGGGTAGATACTGTAGCACATAACTCGTACTATGTGTGCACAACTGACAAAAGAAAGGGATTAATGTAAGTCATCAGATCTCATCTTATATTGTGTGAGACCCTTGAGATTGATAAAAACCCCACCATATACCCTTATGACTCTTGTTTCATTCTTAAGAATTAAATTTAAGGTAAGCTACTTTACGTTATTGCCAAAAGATCATGCAAGATGCGATAATATGGAATAATCTTAGGAAAGCAAATTAACTTTAATTCAAAAGTTGAGAAAAGAGGAAGGTCATTTAATTTAGATCATTGACTCGCATGAAAAGTATTCATAGATGGCCATCATCTCTTTAGTAGAAAACTCGAATACAATCATGACACAATAAACTAAAGGAGATAAAAGAAAAGTGCAAATGCGAGATTTGACCTAGGGTATAGCATACAATATCTACTCAAGGATACTTAATTCCTAGGATCAATTTGTTAATCGAGATGTCATATACTCCTAACAGATATATGGCACTGTGCTCTCGTCGTATGCTGGTCATCCCAGTTATTGAATAAGTATGAGCATTGTAGAGTTTGTTTTTAAGATTAAACCCATCATATGTGAGTGGGAGATATGACTCATTATTATACCCATGAAGGGTATAATATTCATTATACTCTTGAAATAACTACAAAGAGTGGTTATATGAAGAACAAAACAAGATATATATGCATCTGTGTGTATGTTTCTGTTGGGTTCTTTATTTATCAAGTGTACTGAAAAACAAAAGAAGATTTCTGCAATTGAAGTTGGTGAAAATGTTCTTTAACCGGTGGAACTACAACAATAAATCAAGTATGTGTTTTTTGTTTTATATGCATATGAAATGATCCTGTTTAACATGATCTTTGTGATTGGATTTTATCACATGATTTCTGTGATTGTGTTTGATCTTGATTATTTTCTAACCTAACTTCTATAAACATTTGATTGTTGTTAGTGGAAAGCATAATGTTGGTATTATCTGAAATAAGGGAGATAGATATAAATTCAGAACTGTTCATGAAAACACCTAATCTTCAGTTTTTTCAAATTCTATATGGGTAATAGACACTATTGCTTTGAAGAACAAAGTAAACTATGTCTCTCTCAAGGTTTTAATTATCTTCCAAATAAATTTAGGTATTTTCATTGGAATGGATATCCATTGGAATCTTTTCCACGCAATTTTCGACCAAACAATCTAACTGTGCTTGCATTACCTAACAACAAGATAAGACAATTCCAGGAAGAAGTTAGGGTCCTTATCTTATGCCTTATATTTTCATATAATTAATTTTCTTATCAGTAAGTTTGAAAGCAACAATGGATGACAATTAATCCCTTTTCTTTTTGCTAAATGCAAGATAAGAATACGGGATATTCAGTGGAACTCAACTGACATTTGGAACATTTGGTATGATTCTTCGTCGTTTTTGTAGTTTGGTTAAAATTCCGTCTTACATATATGGAAGGTAGTTGGGTAAGGTTACGTCCCTAAGTTTGGTAAATTGCAAAAACATAAGTCATCTTCTAAATAGTAGAGTTGGAATTCTAGAAGCTCTTGAAATTCTTGATCTTCAAGATTGCACTAATTTGAATACATTCCCGGAAGTTTCAAGCAACATGAAATATCTAAATTTAAGTGGGCCAGCTATAAAACATATACCTTCATCATCGGTTGAACACCTTGGCGAATTGGAAGAATTTAGCATGCTTTGTTGTCATAAGCTTGAAAGCCTCCTAAGCAACTTTTTCCACATGTTGACATTTTTTAGAAGACTTCGTTTAGACGGGTGCCGATGCTTGAAGAAGTTTCTTGAAATCTCAGAGAACATGTATAGTTTAGAGGAACTTTCCTTCAAAGTGGGACAACGATACCATCATCTCTTGGCAATCTAAAGGGGCTGAAGTGTTTATGGATTAATGATACCCTCAAACATGCTTTTGTGCCTGAAAGTGTGGGTGATTTAGCGAGTCTTGAAAATGTATTTTTGGAGGGTCCTTTAGAGAGCGCAAACACATCTGATTCAGTAGAAACGCATCATCATCCGGTTATAGACCATAATTTGTTGCCTTTGTTTTTACAAAGCGTCTCTTCTTTATATTTTTTGAGTCTTTTCAACCTTAGATTAAGGGAATTACCTAAAGACTTGAGCTTTCTATTTTCTGTAACTTCTTTAAATTTAAGTAGAACTAATTTTGAGAGAATCCCTTCATCCATCAAACAACTTTCAAACTTGAGAATTATTGATATAAGTTACTGCGAAAGGCTCATATCCTTGCCAGAATTTCCATCTGAGTGTCATTTGGTTACAAGATGATAATTGCACATCACTTGAACAAATATGGACCCTTAAACACCTGGTCATTGAGTCAAGAGCCGTTGAGAGGATATTTTGTTTATGGAACTACTTAAAGTTGGATGAAGATGAATGCCGCATGGTCGCAGATGTACTGTTAAGAAATCATCCAACCGCTTGCACAAGATATAACATTCACATGCCATGGGTATGTAACTATCATTTTTCTCCTCTTCATTTTGTGTTGGTATAATCACTAATTTGAGTTAGAAATTTGTGCTCTTGTGGTTTAGGCTTTTTTTCGTATAGATTATCCAGAAAGTAGAATACCAGAGTGGGTTAAGTATCAAAGTATGGGTGATTCGGTGGAAGTCTCCCTTCCTTCTCATTGGCTTAATCATCTTTTCTTGGGGTTCACCTTCTGTGTACATTAATTCTGTGAACAATGGTTTTGAGCAGAATCTCCGTCTTAGATATGATTGCTATTTTGGAGACATGTTGCCTTCACAGATTCAGTGACTTGGAAATATTGTGACATTGGTACAGTGCTTAAGGAGCATGTGGTAGTTACCTTTAGTTATAAATTTTGCGATTTGATATGTAGACATGGTAATTCTTAAGGGGATGTAGTCTTATTCAAGTTCAGTTTTGACAAATGTCGAAGTATGAAAATCCTGAAGTGCGGGTTCACTCTAGTGTCTTCCTAAGATCAGGATGAACTCTGCCAAAGATTCGAGTTTCCTACTGGAGTGTCCCCGATGAAGATAGAAGAAGCTGACTCAAAGTAAAAGGTCACTGCTTTAAGTTTAGTGCTCTGATTAGGTGGGTCTTAATTCTTCACTTTCATTGTGCTATTGTCCTAATTGTTTTTAGTTAAAGTTCAATTTAAAATATAAAAATTTTAAATTTAAACTTTATATGAATTCAATTAAATCAAATATTATTCGTTCATCTAAGATTTTTTTAAAGACATTAATCTAATATATATTCAATTAAACTTCAACGTTAACAAACTTAGTAAGCACCAAAAAGAAAAAAGAACTATATATAAAGAAAGTATTACATTTGATAGATTACCTGTGGATAATGAGAAACGAATTGATTGGTATCTCATCTAGGTTAGAAAGTGGCTGCATTAAAGCTTAGTCTAGCAGAAGTACCAACTACATTGTCTCCTGCAATGCTGGTGAAAGCAATCAAAAGAACCCATAATAGTCAAACCATAGTTCCTTCAACTACAGCTCCATAACAGAAAGCAGATTCTAGCACTCGGATTGGGTGATTGAAATTATTTGGGAACTCATTAATGAATCTTATGCTAATTGAAATAATAATGAAGTTTATTATCAATTAATAGAGATCAAAACCCAAACCAATCTTACTAAAGTTAGGAATAGGCCTCATAAATTAATACTGTTCCAATTCAACCTTTTTTTTGGAATTTTATGATACTTAAAATTACCAAAGAACAACATTTACAATGTACAATGAATAGCAAACCTAGGCAAAACAAAAAGAGAAAAGTAGCCGTTCAGAGCCACTATCACAGATTTGCCGCTTTCACAGAGAAGCCAAGCGGATACAAATCACAATTTAGCCAACATCATGCCACATCTAAATACTCCAACGCCTCTTCATTGCCAAACGTAACTGATCATGCTTCCCATGCCCGATTATAACCTCCCTTATCAAGTTAATAATGCAATCCGCTAGCTTATATTTGTTCTATTCAACTTGCTTGTAAAGTTGCCTATTTCTCTCCCGCCAAATGTGGTAGAGAACCATCTGAAAAGAGGTCCTAAGTATGACACAGTCCTACCTCCTTTATCTGACTGTGCGAATAACCTTATCTAGAACCTCGTTCCATCCATAACTAAAGTTCAAGATACCTAGCATATACAAGATTTGGTTCCACACTGCTTTGGTATACTCGCATTCAAAAAACAAATGATTTCTACTTTCATTGACTAACTTACATAGCACACAAATGGGATCATAAGTGCCGAACCACCTGTCCTTTGTTCTCAATCTGTTTTTAATAGTCAGCCACAGGAAAAAAGCTAATTTAGGACATAACACCTGTTTCCAAACGAGCTCAGCCCATGGAACCTCTTTCATCAACCCTTTCCCAATGTCAAATGCTGAAGAGGTTATGAATTCACCGGTTTAGGTAGCTGTCCATATCAACTTGTCTAGTGTGTTACGAAGGAAGATACCATGCATATAACTAGTAAGCAGATATCCAAACCTGTACTTATGCAAACGGTCACTCTCCTGAACAAGCCATACCAGAGTGGCATTCTTAGGAATGCGATTTCTAGCACCAATTAAATCATTTCACAACCAGAGAAGGCTCATCATATGCCAATTGTCAAACTAGAAATATGTTTCTTCTCCATCCCCAATTCTACTCCTAATCAAAGGATAAATCAATTCACGCAATTTCAGCAAGCTTTTGAAAATCCAAGAGTACTCGTACCTCATTTGGAGTTGCCAGAAGCTTCGCTCATTAAGGCGGTATGCCTGCACCCATTTGACCCACAGAGCTGCTTTATCCACAAATAAACGCCAAATTCTCTTCATAAGTAGGGTTTTTTGCATTGAAGAAAACGAAAAAATGCCCAGACCTCCTTGCTTCTTTGGAATAACAACCTCTCTCCATTTTACTTTAGCTCCCTTGCACTTTTCATACTTACCAGTCCATAAGAATGCTTTTAAAATCCTCTCCATTTCTTTGATTACCTTTTTCGGAGTAGTCACATGGGCTGCCCAATGCACGTGTATGCTATTCAAAACTGAGACAATTAAGTTGACCCTGGCCGTAAAGGAGAGTAACCGATTACGTCATGAGTTAATTCTATTATTTAATTTCTCCAACAGAGGCATAAAGTCAAAGAACCAAAGCTTGCCCAAAGTGATAGGGACTCTGAGGTAGCAGAATGGAGTACTCTGTAGAGTTAACCTAACCAAATTGCTAAGGTCTTCTCAGTTCCGCACATCTGAAGATACATAAATGCCACTCTTCTGTATGTTCATGGTCATACCTGACCACTGAGAGAAAGTGGTCATCAAATTTGTCATTATTACTAACACCTGCGGTTCTGCTTTGTACAGAAGAATCACATCATTAGCATAAATTAAATGAGACAGGTGCAGATCCTTACATTTATGATGATATTGGAAAATTCCATTGTAGTGCACCATTTTTGGACAACAATTTGGACAGTCCCTCCATTGTAAGAGTGAATAAGTAAGGGGAAAGGGGATCCCCTTGTCGTATTCCTCTGTGGATATTAAAAGGCTTTATAGGGATTCCATTTATGAGGGCACTCAGAGAGGGCATTTGGATGCACTGAGAGATCCAGTGGAAGAATCTGGGAGGCAAATCGATACCCTGCATGCAATCCCGCAAATAGTCCCATCCAATAGTGTCAAAAGCTTCATAAAGGTCAATTTTGATGGTGCAACTATTGACCTTTTTGTCTTAGTGATACTCTCCTATTAGTTCCTATAGCAGGAGAATATTATCACCAATACTCCTCGACGGTAAGAAGGCCCTCTGCTCCTTACTGACCACCTCAGTCAAAACTCCTTTCAGATGCTCCGCTAAAAGAGAGACTATAATTTTATACACTGTGTTGCAGCACAAAATCAGTCTATAGTCCATGATCTTCTCAGGTCTCTCCTTTTTAGGAATTAAACAGATGTAAGTGTGGTTAATTTCCTGTAACAGTTTACCAAAAGAGAAGAACTCAAGAACTGCTTCCGTGAGCAATCGCCATGTGATAGGCCATGTTTGTTGAAGGAACCCGACTAAATACCCATCTGGTCCGAGAGCTTTTGAGCTGTTAAGTCAAAACAAGGCCTCCTTGACTTGCAAAGTAGTAAACGGGGCATTTAACATATCTAGAGTAACCTGATTTGGAGTAAAATCCAGCACATGTCTAACCCCAAACTCATTCCTCCTCGGTTCTTCATGACAGCCCATGAGTTGAACAAACAAATCCCTAACGTGAGCAGACACTGCCTCTTGACCTCTCCATAAATTGCCATCCGTATCGAACAATTCCGTGATTGTGTTTTTGTTACGGCGAGTAAGGATCGCTACATGAAAAAACTTTGAATTTCTGTCACCCTCCTTTAACCAGTTTTGTCTTGCTTTTTGCCGAAGAATGGAGTCATGTAGCGTCAGAGCTTCTTGATATTTATGTAGGCTATTAGCTTCAAGGACCCATAGACTCTCATTGAGGGGCTATAGCATTGCTACTGTAAGTCAGCCAACTGGGTACCCAACTCCTGGATATTAAGCGCTTGCTGCTTACTAAAAACCTTGATCGCTTTTTTTGCCATCTTCAATTTATACATTAATTGGTATCCTTTATAACCTTGAACCTCCACCCTCCAGATCTGAGCAATCAATTCCATGAACCCTTTAGCCCGTAATAAACCATTGAAAAATCGAAAATGGGCTCCAAAACTGCGAGTAGCAGTGTGATGTTGAATAAGAATAGGCGTATGATCTGAAAAAATCAGGTCACCAAACACAGCTGAATCAAGAGGGAAGGATTGGAGCCATTGTTGATTTACCAATGCACGATCCAGCTTCTTCCGAATATACATGTCACCTCTTTTTTTGTTTTCCCATGTGAACCATCTGCCATTTCCTCTAAGATCAACTAATTCAGTATTACGAAAAGGTTGCTAAAATTCACCACCCGAACCACCATGAAATCTAACTCCGTCCTCCACTTCTGAAGAGTTGAGACAACAGTTAAAATCACTGGTAACCAATCACGGGTAGTTCATTCCAGTTTGGAAGTCCATCAACTCCCTCCACAGATCAGATTGTTGGAAAGCAAAATTTGCAGCATAGATAAGAGTAACCATGAAATGATCCTTGCCTTTTCCTTTGCAACGAAGATGCATATATTGATCACCCATCTTGAGCACTTGAACTTCTACTTTCTCTGAATTGTACCAGCACATAATACGACCATTGTAGTGATGTGCATGATTAGTGAAAAGGATCCATTGAGTCCCTAAAAAAGTTAAACCCTTCTTATTTGCTGGAGCTTTAATTTTAGTTTCCAACAGTCCTACCAAAACAGGGTTGGAAGTAGTAACTAGATGTTTCACCATCATCTTTTTGAGGGGCTCATTCAACCCCTTCGTATTCCACACTAGGATGGACATCATTATAAAAGGCATTCAGGGGACATCACCCCCTTATGCTTTTTCTTTTTCGCTTTCTTTTTGGTCACCGTGCTCTTACTTAGCCTATTCGAGTCTTGAGGAATCTCCCCTTCTTCTGTGATGGGAGCTACTGTTGGATCACCATGGTTAGCAGCTGAAGGAGCATCCCCACCCTTCTGCTTTGTTTCGGATAGCATTTCTGCAAAGGCTGCCTCCTTATCTGCTGATAAAAGTTTTGGACCAGAGGAGCAAGCCAACTCACCTTGCGCACCTTGTTGTTCTGTGCCTGCAGAGCTCTGATCAGGCCTATCCATATGATCCATTGTTGCTATAGCCAGTTGCCCATTGCAATCCTGAGAGGGACTGTCCTCAAGTGGACCACTAGTTGGTGTATTTTGTATTCGACTAGGACCTACCTCCCCTAAATCCTCTATCAACCCATCCTCAAGCCTGCAATCCTGCTGATCTTGTCCTGGTTCATTCTTTCGAAGCTGGTCATTTGGCTGAATGGTTCCTAGGACCAAATCCTCCAACCAACCTGACGAAAATTGATGCCCCGTCCTTACCTACTACTTACCAACTGCATTTGGTTTCCATGGATACATGATAGGTATACTATCACTGATCAATTCACCTGCTTCATCTAATCGCCGGATGGACACCTTGTTCAGGAGCACTGCATCCTTTGCCACTTCTATACAAATTTTGGCATATCCAATTCTGTCCATGGCTGCTATTTGAGAGTCTAAGCAAATTGGCTTCCCAATTCCACTAGCCAGGTGGCTAAGCCCCTCCAACATCCAATACTCCACTGGGAGTCCATGGAATTGAACCCAAATAGGGATAACCTCAATAAAACTTTTATCCAAACCCATACCTGGTCTCCATTGACGCAAAAACAAAGGTTGATCACCTATATGCCATGGTCCAAGTTCGAGGATCTCATTGACATTGGCTTGCGATGAGAACTTGAACAGAAACAACCCATCATCCATAAGCATGGCTTTTTCGAAGCCTTTCTTGCTCCACGTAGCCTTAGCCCAAGCATTGACAGCAGGAAAAGCCAGACGTTTAGTCTAGAAAAATCCAACTAAAGCATTTGACCATGCTTTGGCACCAGCTCATAACAGTTCAAACAGAGGGGAAAGGACACCGTCCTGAAGCACATGCAGGTAGTGTTTAAGGATACCTCGATGTTGCTGGCCTCCAACTTTGTCATGCCAGGAGCCTTCTCCAGAAGTCCTCTATCCTGGGGTTGCATCAGACGCCAAGACTTTGCCCAAAGTAGATCTTCGATCACCAGTGGGAGTCACGAAGTTGGGAGCACTCATCGATGCCTTCTGTAGCGGGCCATCTACGGGCACCCGCGCCTTAACCGGAGTATCTCCCTTAAAACCAAAGGGAGACGATGGAAGGGGTGGGAATGGATCTGGAGTGGTCATTAGTTCACCCATGGCGATGGGTGCCTAGCTGGGGGTTGAAGGATAGGGAGGAAAATCCAAAAAAATAAAGATAGCTAAGGGTTGGGAGAAGGGAGGTGGGCGTAAGAGGGGACGGTTTGTATTGACTCCAAGCATTGTATGGAATTTACATGTTCCAATTCAACTTGAAACATGTAAATTCCATACAATTCCCAATTTTCACACTAACAGGACCAGAAACTACTAAGTTTTGAACTACTTTTCACCATTCCTTTAATTAGTTTGCTTGCAGTCTAAAATCAAAAATCAAAACCCAGCAACCCAATATTCTCACTAAAACCCTATCTAAATGCTCATCATGTTGACACGTGGCAGAAAAGTGGCATCACCATGGAAAAGTATGGAAGGTTACTGCTTTAGGCCGTCAGATGCACTAAACTCCTTAATGGGCTTCACCTGTATTGTTCTAATTAAATCCTATTTAAAAAAACTTCCTCTTTTCTATTTATTTTCTTTGTTATAATTAATTGGCAAAGTAAATGTTCGTTAGCGTGAAATTTGAAAAAGTTGACTTCGATTTTAGTTTATTATTTTTGGGTAAATAATAAATACATAAATTGATTTTTTTAAAAAATACAACACCATCACCTAACAACACCTAGTGAGAATCTCACTGAAAGCTACGAGGGATCTATGGAAGTCTATAAATACGTATTCTTACTCTTATCTAGTAGACAGATTATTTTTGAAAGACCGACATACGATACAAAATAATGATAATACAAAAATATAAATAAATACATATAAAAATATACACATAGACAATACATAATATCATACATATATAATATGATAAGATTAACAATAATATTTAAAATAAATAAATATACAAACTAAAAAAAGGACAAGTACAATAGTAAACTAAATCAGCCATGACAAGAAAGTAATTAGGTTAAGTAAGAAATTGTCTATGTTAAATAATTAAGAGGCAAGTAATACATATTAAAAAAAGGCAAACTACGGGAAAAAAAACTTGAAAGAAAATGACTAAAATACGCAAGAGAACGAGAATGACCCCTTTAAGAGAGATCCTTTATCTGTATTCTTGAACATCAAAGTTTTTTATTGCAAGTTATGTCCTCAATAAGTTACATTATAGTCATATCATTTTTTATTACTTCTCCCTAGTGTTTCTTAAGCCTTCATTTTTTTCCTCTTACAATTTCTAAATACTATTTTCTTGTGTCTTCTTACTAGAGCATCTAGATGACTCTTTTTAACATGTTTAAATCACCTAATTCTCGTCTCTTTCAAATTTTTATTAATACCAACAACTTTTAACTTGTCTCTTACCATTAAATATATTTATAAAATTATTTATATTAAATAGAAGTTATTTTTGAAATGATTCAATCTAAAATTAATTAATAAAGTTTGAGTTTATAAAAGAAAAGTATTACACATAGTAGATTACCAAGAGTTATGAGTTTAAATAAACTTAATTAGATATGATATGAAATTAACAAATTAAATTTGATATCATTGAATTTTAAATTAGAATTAAGTAATTCAATTTATTCAATCTTTAACCTTTTATGACAATCTAATGTTAATTAGACCTTTTAAATTTTAAAATTTCTATCTTATTGGTTTAACTTCCGATCTAGTCTTAAAAATATTGATCAAAACAAAGAAACATGATGGCATTTAAGCACCAATTTTCTACTTCAACATAATAAGCTTATAGAGCTTATAAGACACCCACACACACAAACACACACACGCACACGCGCGCGCCCACACCCACACACCCACACACACATATATATAGACACGTTCTATACAGTTTATCGTGTTACAAATAAGCTGGTAATAAACCACCAAGATTTTAAAAAAAAGTCAAAATGATGGGTTTAAATTGAGTTTAAATCAAACCATATTGTAAATTTTTTAAGTTTAAGTCTAAAATTAATTTGACTTATAAAATAAATTTTTTGTTGATTTTAGGATAAATTAGTCAAATTTTTACGATATAAACTCTCTAATTTAACATAAAAAAGCGTAGGAAGTATGAAAGACGAAAAATAGTAATGCCATACTTTTTTATAGTTACAAATAGGAGTAGTAGTGTATTGGGTTAACTTAAAAGTATTTTTAGTTGAACTTCAATTTTAAATATAAATTTTTAAAATTTAAACATAAACTTAAAATTTATATAATTCGATTAAATAAAATATTGCTCATTAATCTAAGATTTTTTTAGTAATTAGTCTTATTATATTCAATTAATCTTCACAAACTTTAAAAAAAGTATTAGCATGTGAAGTTATGTATAAAAGAAAAGTATTGAACTTGGTAGATTACCAAGAGTTATGAGTTTAAATAAAATTAATTTGATGTAATATAAAATTGACAAATTAAATTTAAAATGAATGAATTTTAAATTAGAAATAAATTAATTTATATTCATTATTACCGATTTAAATGGGAATGATGGTTTTTTAATGGATAATGCAGAGGATAAGAAGGGTTAGCTCCTCATGCATATTGCCTCCTTATGGCACACATGTGATTAATTGAACAATTCCAAATTTATAATTATTTGAATAATGTGATAAAGAAATATTTTGCTTCCTTCTCCGGCATTGTGAACGTTCCGGTCGTCGCGGTCGTCTTTCTTGGTTATGGATTCATAGAAAGCCAAGAAGTCGTCCAAACTGAGGACTGATTTTCCGACGGAGGACGCCAGACCTTTGAGGCTAAAAATGATACCGATACTCTCGAGAAGCCAATTCAGCTTCTTCAAGCTCAAAAGCCCGTCTCTATTCTTGTCAAGCACATGGAAAATCCTGTACAAGTCCGTGTTGTTGAGAGGAGACATATCTGACAAGATTTCCAAGGCCATAACCGCCCTTATTGATTCGGTTCTTGAGGTGTCATGAATTGCGTTATTTATACACTGAGATATTGAAGGAAAGTGCTTACAGGATCCCAAATTCTAGTTTTTTCTGATTTTTTTTCTCGTTTTCATGGCATAGAAGTATATATGTATATATTGAGTTTCCAAGAAATTTCACGTGAAGAAGATTGATCGCGGAAATTAAAAGGAGAGGAGGTTAAATAAGGAATCTGTTCCCATCCAAAACAAATAAAACTGATAACTACAGATTCTGCTGCCCTATAGTTTGATTAATTAATATTTACAATCAACTACTCACTTTTTATTCTTATTGCCTCTATAATGATAATCAACAACTAACTACTCATTTTTTATTCTTTACTTATGACCCGGCTGCCAGAGTCATAGCCTTGATGCCTTCTACTTGTCTCACTGCCGAGTTTAGAAACAAGTTGTAGCAGCTATCGAGACGGAGAATTTCATGCCCTCACTACCAAACACCAAACATATGCACACTCGGTGAATGTTGTCGCCTGCAATTAAATATAAAAAGAAACCAATTTTCTGTAACGTAAATTAATGTAATAGTAGAAAGTAAGGCTGATCCTCACGAAAAATTCAGACGTTAGTAGTTATGCAATAAAAGGGGGTTTTAAATTGTGGATTAGACAAAATTTAATTAGAATACGAAATTAAAAAAATAACTAATAGCCAAACAATGAGAATTTAACAATTAATAGAAATAAATCTTGGTTTCTGGTTTCCATTATTGAACTTATGTTAATCATCGACATTAAAAATAATCAATTTATTGGTTAAGCATTCGTCATGGTAAATTTCTTTATCTATTTTCTCTAATATTGAGTTAACCAAAATATGTATTCAAATTAACCCTTATTAATCAATAATCTGGATACGATCTCAGATTTAATTAATTAATAGCTTTAAGAATCAAGATAATTGACAAG